>CAAKHD010004827.1:25403-64583 GCA_901007705.1 Fistularia tabacaria
CTGCAACAAGCTTAGGATGTCATACTCCCCCGATGTCACATACACACAATTGTCTCTTTTTTATCTTTTACCCAGACCCTTGGCCCCCCCCCCCCCATACACACACACCAACTCACTCGCACACACACTTGTGTTTGAAAGTGTTAATCATATTACCAATGATAACACTTCACACTCACACCATAAAGACGTGGAGAAGTCTAGCCGTGACTCTAAAATCTCCCTCTGGCTAACAGCGATTATTGACATAAACAGCGATGTCTGGTGTCTGGCCACACAAACACACACACACACACACACACACACACACACACACACACACACATACAGACACATATTGGCAGGCATAATCTTGACCATTAAAATACCTTGCTGGAGCTTCTTATATGTATATATGGTAATAGGGTATTAATGTAGTTATGCACCGGGCCTTCAAAGATTTAATAGAATATACATCTAAACACAAAGCATGCACTCCATAAAGGGTTGAAATTTCAAAAATCTTTGTGCACCAATTCATGGTGGTAGAATAGACACGGACCAGTGTATTTAAGTCGAAAATGATGAAGACGATCATTTATCAACCAAATGGTTGGTTCCTGGTTTGCAATGTAACTGTAATGATTGTAACACAAGTACCTGGTTTGTAAATCAAAGTTACTTTAAAAGATGTGCATTTAAATACACAAAGCATTTTCTTCCTGGATATTAATATTTCTAAAGAACTTATTTGTGAGATGACTAGAGAAGCCATAGAGTTCTTGGATGAGAGTGAATGCTGCGCAGAGGCAAAAAGGACCAACATAGAAGACTAAGGAAAATGAAACGAAACCAAATATATTAATGACTAGTTAATTTTCTCCTGTATAAGCGTCCGAAGTGTGGGGTGATCTTTAAGGGTTTAGTGAAGCAAAGTATTGTCAAACACCGCTGCATTCAAAAGTACTGGCTGCTGTTAACTATTTAAAGTCTCTGTACTACTTTGAAGAGCTGCGTCTTTGTCTGCTGGACGGGAACGGAGGCTTAGCAGGGCTGCTTGGTATTCCCCCCGAGGCTTTGCGCCTTTGGTCGCCATATGGTAGAGAGAAAACAGACATATAAGTACTTAAGCAAAGTTTATATTTACCCAGGAATTTTCTGAGCTTTGCTTTACTTTGGTGGAAAAACAATAACCAGGCTGAATCAATGCCACCATTATAAGCACTTATGCAAAGTTCATATTAGCAATTGAAATTTCAACCTTGGCAGAATGTCCATGAGGCTGCACACAATGCTTCTGCCGCGGTAGGAATACGCTTTTCTTTCAACCGAGAGCAAACCGAGATGAAAACTTAAGAAAACGCTGGACGTGAGAAACGTGAGAAAACAGCAAGCACTATTATTATTTTATTTCATCAAGAACGTTATTATATCATCACTTTTGCCGTCACTCAGTTGGCATACTTTTAACTTAATCTTTAATTGATGAGTTAGCATGAATATTTATACATATTCGTTGAGGTTTTAAGAATTAATCTGTGTGTTTAAACAAGTACCAATTCAAGCCTTAATGAAATGTTTTTTACATCAAATACAATGTTAAACAAGCATTAAATAACAAATATATAACCTATTAGTTAAATTTTCATTTAAATACAGGGAAATATTTGAATATTGTTGATAGAATTGTTAACCTGTGTGTCTTCAGTTAAGTGAAAAGTCATGTTTTTTGGGATGCAGTTAGTAATATGTCACTTCATACTCAACACATTCATCAGTACATTTAATGATATTTACTGATTTGCTTTACTTTTTAGAGTAGAAAAATTCCAGGTCGAGATAATTGTATGTTATATAAACATTACAAACATAATTGGGACTTCATTTATTTTGTCTTTTTCTTTTTTATCCTTTTATCCCTTGACGCAGGAGGCATTTTGTAATTTTACGTGATTTTAAGGAAATCGCTGAACATTTTAATTCCATTAGTTTCTTTAACACTGTCGTCATTAACAATTGGCAAATAATTGTTTGTTAACATTAACACAATAAGAAAATATTAAAAGACATAGTCACTGAATAAAGTCAATATCTTATCATATTTCACATGAACCAAGGAATTATTTCTGCATGCATTTGTTAATTTTTGTAATGACTGAATACTTTGTGTGAACCACTTTACATTTACTTTCTCCTGTGAATGACAACATATAGTTATTCAACATAATGTACTTTTGATTTGGTTGCTTTGCAAATGTATTAGGTGAAGCCAATAAAGCCCCAACTTTATTCTCACCTTCATGCGACTTGCTCGAAATGATCATGTAATCATCTATGAGGGTTGTAATAACAGCTCCGAAGTCTGCTGTCAACGTTGGAGTCATGACACTGAAAATCACCTGCCGGCAAGTAATGAGCAACCAGAAATTAGCTTGTTATGAGAGATGTCTAACTATTATCACTAAATATAACTTTGCGTAATGATCCTGCGCTGCAACAAATAAAGTGAGGCAGAATGTATCACGGGAAGTGAGAGGGAAGTTGTTGGCTGCTCTTGTTGGCTGAGTTACTTGTGTATTTGTCAAGGTTGAAACATTGCAGAACATATGAGAGCTGTTTACCAAATAACTCCAAGAAATGCTGTCCTTCTGGAGAAATGAGCATCAGCCCAGAGCATGCTGGGAGATTAGACTGAGCCTGCTTAGCTAAATTCAATATTTACCAAGCAGGCTGCTGTCAACTCTCCTCTGTTACAGTTAGCCTCTGTGTGTGAAAGTGTGTGTGTTTGTGCGCGTGTGTGTGTGTGTGTGTGTGTAACAGTAGCTTTCAAAGGATCAATTCGATATTTAAACTGTCGTCTGGTGACGTTGAGGTGAATTCAGCGTTTTTTTCTTTCCACGGCAAGAATTTGACTTTTAGGTTCAAGCTAAATTTCCAAAACGACCAGAGACAGATCCTGGACAGAGGAAATGCTAAAAAAAGCTCGAGGATCTGTGAAAAATATGGACGGATTACAACTGTAACTGACAAAAACTTCATTTTTTGTATATTACATATATTTTTAACATATTAAATATGTAGCAAGTGGACATTTGTGATTTGATGGCTTCCACAAGCGCCAAATCTTTCTACGTTTCCCATTACAGTTGTGGATTCATTAACACAGAATGAGGTCTTGGCATTTGAGGGCTGCCAGGAGTTAAAAGTGAACGATAAATCCAAAAACAAAGAATTAATGCTCATCTCACCGGGGGTCTCAGCGGTGGAACAGTTTGAATTTGCATCTGGGTTAAATAAAGCTGTCAGGCAGGAAAGGGCCTGCTGAAACGGGATGTCGGTAAATTAATATTCAATTTAAAAAAGGCTTAGGTCATACAATTTTGATTCATGTATTTGAAATGAGAAGTCATAGCACCAATCAACCAGTAGTCAAAGATTTTTGAGAAAAATCACAATTCAACCTCCAGCGCGGCCAGGCGGCCTCGGACTGGAGCCAAAGAATGAAAGATAGAGTTAAATTCTAAGATAAATATTCAAGGTTCCACCACCAAGATTCTGTGGGGGGAAAAAAAAGCCTCCAATATCTCCAGGATAAATGATCTTTTAAGGGAAAGGTCTCACGGCCACAGTGAGCACAAAGCCAAGCCGTCCTTTCCTCATCTCGAGTTGCTCGAGCCGAAGAAAAATAGAGCAGGTGCAGGTGACGCATATATGACGCATAGCTCAAAGATACCTGGCTTTAGACCGTGTGCATGTTCTCAGACCTAAAATGTATATTTAATTTATATTTCTAATGACAGCAATTGAGGAAGCGGAAGGAACACGTCATTGTCACGGCATGGCATTGTAGAGAACTGTCGAGCCACGACAGCAGTGATATGCAGATGAGACTTGAAAATAGACAGCAGGAAAAGGTTGATATTGTTGTTATTGTTGTTATTATTGCCGAGCTATAGTTTATCATGTATCATGTAACAGCTCACGCGTTCTAAGAAGAGTCAGTCTTGCTGTTTTCTTGTACATGGCCATTTTCACATGCTAAGCAAACATTTCTTAAGCCAATGGTCTCCACTGAGAATACAACTAAAACCTTTTCTTTTGCTCTTCCTACATGCAGAATCAGCCAATATATGAAGCTTGTTGGTGGCTGAAATCTAATTTATCAATTTCATTCGTTATCTACCGTTTATGCTGCACTTGGGGGTTGTGGGGATGCTGGTGCCTGTCCCAGCTGTCATCGGGTGAGAGGCTGGGTACACGCTGGAGTGGTCCCCAGTTGTGGGAGTTGAAAAGCCTCACTATCCTCTTTGTGCAAGGGGGTTAAAGGGACATAGATAGCCTCTCCACGGTTCTTTTTACCTCAGCCCAGGATTCAAAGGGACTGTGTGAGTTTTCATTGATGGCCGTCCCAGAGACATGAGGAAAGCGGTCGTAAGCTTGCTTTTAGCCAACTGGCCACCGACGAACAGGGACTGTAGCACAAATCCCTAATAGCCCACTTCGGGAATTAGAATTGGATAAATGGTTTGGTGGATATGATCTATACTTTGTCTTTCACATTTATTTGCTTTACCCATCAAGGTTCTTTGTCTAACCAAAACATAGCTGACAAATATAGCTGGGAAAACTAATCTAAAATTATGGATTTATTTTTTCCATTTTATGAGACCTCCTTTAATTTCCTTTGCAGAGAAAGCAACTAGGTAGAAATAGGTCCGAGCGGAATGAAAGAGAGGTAGGAAAGAGAGAAGACAGAAAGGGAAGTAAGAGGAGGGGGTGAGTGAGTGAGATGTTCACAGCCAGACCCACTTTCTATTCATGGAGTTTAACCAGCCATGAGATTGTCCATTAATGCCAAACACGGATATCCCCCCCCAGCCATCCCCTCCTTTCTAACCCTACTCATCTTTACAGAAGACAGAGGGTTTCCAAGGCAACATTATAGAAGGTCAGGGGTCAGGTGTGGCGAAGGGTGCGGCATGTGGGTGGCTGAACATGGGTCCATCTGGATGAGTGACCTGACATAATCAGATATCAATCTGACACTACAAGTGGGGTGAGAGACACAGCAAGAATGCTAAGCTGATTAGTAAAGCATGGGTCTGCAACTGATTTGTGTTTGCATGATGCGAGGTGAGTATGTGTACGTCGGGATGACTTAAAATCATCTCCCAATCTTTCTTGATCTTCACATTTACCACACTTAATGTAATGGAGAGAAAGAGAATATGGTGAAGTGTGAGGGGGATGCAAGACGACAAAAATGAACTCTTAATGTCAAATATGCTTAATAGTTTATGCGCCATATAGGCATAATGCCAAATTAATCTTCAAAAATACCCTGTTTTTCAAAAAAAGCTGACGTGAATCTCAAGAAACAAAATGAATCTATATAAATGATCATGAACACTATTCATCTGAATACATTTTACATAGCAGACACTACAATGGTGTTGCACAATACTACTCAGTATGGTGAATATTTGAATCAACTGCATTAATGTAAAATAGCATTCTAGTAACAAAGAATCAATGCAACACGACCAGTACGCTTTCTATTAATTTTTTTCCAAACCAATCCTATTAGTTATATTTATCCAATTAGTTATACAGAGAGACAGATAAAGAAGATTAGAGAAGATTTCAGAATCTTCGATAAATACTTGAGTGCTAACATGTCTAATGCAGACACTGTAAAATTGCTATGACTTAGCCCCCCTAAGCCCACATGTTTGCAATGTTTGAAGCTAAGGTTAAAATCCAAGATGACTTGCATTTTGGCATTAACTTGTTATATTGTCCTATTTACTACTTAACAACTTATTGAATGAGGCTGAAAATTATTCTTTTTTTTCTGCCCAAGTGTTCCCAGATGTATAATTTCTCTTTTATGGGAAAGGCAATTTGAGTTCACGTTGTAACAATAGAAACACATATATTTCCCTTCCATGACACTTCTTGTGTAACTTCGAAATATACATCTTCAATGGAAAACATTTTGTAATGGTCAAATGTGCTTATCGGATAACAGAAATTTGATTTTTATATTTTCCTGCCGGTCTCATATGGAACCAGACACGTTTTCTGTGCTTTGATATTTTGAGTACACACTTTTACCAGGCGACAATTGTCTGAACTCTTTCAGCTTATGTACTTCCATGAGCACAGACTGGTCTCATTTGCCTTCCCCCTGAAGAACCGATTTAAGTCATATCATCCAATTTGTTGACCTTTGAGGTCATGTTTCCATTGTGATTATAAGACACCCACTGACACTTTATGAGATTGACTCCTTCCCTCAACAACCACCTCGTCATCATTAATATTACATAAAATGTCAAATTAAAGCAGAGGGTTTCATATAATGTGCTTTGAGTTTATAAATTTGAACTCTGAGCTTGAAAATCCAAAGGCAAAAGTTGCGCAAATAAAAAGCAACAAGTGCATTTTTACCCTCTGAGGTAAGAGGAAGCCAACTTCCCAAAGTAGGAAAGATGACTCTCAATATCATACTTGTATGAAATGATGACTTAGATTCCAGGAGACATGTGAAAAACATTCATTCATTAATGCATGAAACCTGGCACATTGCACACTTTACAGTATGGGGCCCAGAATAATATGCCTCCTGTCAGCCATGACAATCGAGTTCATTTCTACCACAGATGAATAATATATTTTTTTACATTACCCATTGAACCCCAACAACAGAAGAAATAAAATAAAATCATTGGTAAGACTCTGGTTTCGGGGCATAAGTGACAAGCTCTGGTATTAAACTGAGAGAAGATGCACAGCGAAGAACATGTTTGATTTAAAATTTACAAGCAAAATTACAAGTAACAGAATTATTATTATTATTATTTTTTTAATAATATCATTGTCCACAGGAGAAGGGCTATCAATAAGTAATTTGCTCTTCACTTGATTCATCTTAACATTGCAACACAGCTGCAGTACGTCAAAGCGGGAAAGCACACCCTTGCTGCATTCATATATGGCTATGGTGGTGAAGCGGTATACTGTACATCTTTTTTCTTCCCCACTCTCTCCTGTCGGGGAATAGACACATAAAATAATCTTATCATGATGGCCCACTAGCAGATGCTCACATAAGATATAAAATAAAGAAAAATACAGGTTTTACCGCCAAAACAAATGACTACCTCAGCTGAGTTACACTAAAATCATTACATGACCAACCAAACATACTGAGTCATCAGATTGAATAAACTATTTTTTTAAATAATTATTGTTAATGTATATCATATAAGAGATACTGGAACTGATGCTAATAACTGGTTTTAAAGTCAATATTTGTTTGGTTTAATTCTAACAGCATCGAACATGGATTGCTGTATTGAAAAAATGTCAAATAATTGAATGGTGGTTTGTCAGACAGCCTGAACTCTGTGGCTGTCCTCACCATTGCACATGTGACAGATTTGGATATTAAGTAGCTGTGGGTGGCATTCACAACTTGCAAAACACTTCATGCACATGACTGCCAAAGTGCTCGGTCCAAGGTACTTCCTGTTCGTCATGCCTTTACTGGTTGTTACACAATATTTATGTTTTTTTTTTCTGTAGCGGTGGACTAAGTGGAATGCCCATGAATTAGCCACAGAAGCCTTCATGGCAAATACCAAAGTTATTTCTATAGTAAATAGGATTTTTGGGGGGATTTATATTATTACTGCGCTAATATGGAGACTTATGTTGCCATTGACTCTAGATGGCCTGAGGTCATTTTAACTAATTATATGCTCTTTGGTAATTTAATGTATTGAATCGTTATCATCAACTTTTACCAAAAATATCTGAAATTGTGAAACATTACGCCAGCTAAGAAAAAGGAAAAGGAATCTTTCCAGCTTTAAAGCGATTTTCAGCGAGTTTAAATGTTTTTTAGGTCCGAATTGTCAGTTTAGCTTTGGACACAAATGCAGTTGAGTGGGAAGGATGATATTTCCATCTGATTCTTCATGAAGGAAGTTAGATTCAAAGTCGGCTTCACTGTGTTTTCTCCGAATGCACTGGACACACAGAGGAATCGAAAAGACATCTCTCGCAATCCCACGGTGACCTGCAATTACCAGAATGATAATAATAGAGTGCAAATTAAAGTGTCCTATTACATTCAACATTAAACATTAAACCATTAGGTGTGAAGTATAAAGTGCACGCAGATAAAAATTGCTGGCAAGGTGAAAAGATGACAGACATTTGACGGCATGAAGATTGAAGTGTATAAATATGTGTAATTTGAATATAGAGAGTAGCAGTTTTTGTATAGTTTTGTGCAAAAGGTCAGTAAGTAATAGCAAAACGGTAAACGGTTCAATGATGGTTTTCACTGTAACAGTGCAAGAAGAACAAGGAAGTAGCATAACAGGAATTTTTAAACGGAATTACAAACAAAAGACCTTCAAAAGGCAGGTAGTGGCTGTCCAACAAAACTTTGCAGTCATTCACTTAATGATGTATGAAGTTAACCTGTCAACTTGTATAAATAGTTATTACCGATCAAACTCCATCACCATTGCCGTAATCGATGACTAAATGTCCAGATGTACGTTCCGACATTGACTTTTAGTCGTTTGACATTATAACCTCCAATTTCCCATCTGGAACATTCTTTTGTCATATGTCAGATGCTTTAAATTTCCTCATCACCACCCCCACCCCCGCCAGATTGATGAAGATTAATTGTTGTGTTTGGACTTGTGTCTTCTGAAGGCTACCCTTTTTAATGTGTTTTCTGGATTCATAGTGTTTTTTTTGACTTATCTCTTCGAGCATGCAGTTAGTCACAGCTTTACTGTAAACAGTAATTATTCTGTTCGTCTGCCCGCCGATGCCCAGATGTGCTGAATCAGTGGACTTTGGAGGCCTCATGATTTTCTAAATCAAATGTGACAGTAAACCTATAACATTGCCTGGTGGGCACAGCTGTTTTTATTTGTCAAGGTATACATCCACTGGATTAATCATTTCTTGGCTGTCCATTCATTGTCGACACAAACTGAGTTCATAGAGAATAGCCTTTACTCCTGAACGACAGAGAGCTGTCCTTGTTCGGCATTATGAAATTCGGGGGCAACCTAGAGCTATTCGACTGTATTTTGACAAGAAAACAGTTTTTGATGTAAAATGAAGCCAGGCTATGCAGCTCTATGCCTTTTGTCCCACCAGAAATTGACTCCAAAAACCCATCTGAGACTTATTGTACGCAATACAACTGAAAGTTTACATGAGTGTTGCCATCTTGGTTCTTGTCGGTAAACTTTTCACAGATTGCCTCCATGGTCAAGGTACACCCACAACATGTGGATGAACTATTCCAACCATGTATTGTCAAATTTTGGAAAGCGGTAAGGTTCCTTGTGTTAAAACACCCTCGTTGGACTTGACATTATGTCAACTGAAGTCTGAGGCACTGTTAAAAGGTTTGTCGACCTCAGCAGTGGGTATGTCCTGTCCGATCCATAAGAGAGGAGCCCTCCTAGATTCTTCTGTCCGAGTGTTAAAAGCAAGTCAAGTTTAGGCTCAGCTTCTCTAATGCACAAGTTGGCAATTTGCAAAGATGCAGTCATCATACATAGGGGATAAAAATGTCTTTCTTAAATTTGTTTATTAACCCTGTGTTAAAGCCATATGTATTGCAAATTAAGTGATATACACAATAGAAGCCTGCAGTGTTTAAGGGTACAATTAGAAGAGTTCAAGTTGAAAAAAACGGGGTCCTTTTAAACTGTTTAAGGTTTCATTTATCCTTGCTATATCGATAGGCAAATACTCAGCACTTGGATTTTTCATAGCTCTGTTTTGCGTATCATATAGCTCTGGGAAAAAAAAGAGCCATTTATTCATTCAGGCTCATCTAAAAGGTTCAATCCAACCATAAAAATTTATTCATAAAGATAGTTCGCCCGTTAATGTTCAACCTGGGAGATTGTGATGTCAAAGGAGTGAGATTTCATTAGAAGTGGCAAAAGCAGCTCAACTCACTTGTTGATAATCTGTTGCACCAGCTGTAATCTGCTATGCCATAGATGCGGCATTGTCGAAATAACAAAATTGAGTTGGCAACGCCCTGTGCATTACTAGCAAGATTCATGAAAATAAGAGACAACAGTTGATTAATACCTGCTCCAATAAGTGTTTAATTGAATTTGGGTTTTTTTTTGTTCTACCAGTGTTTTCTGTCCAATCAAGATTTTTTTCCCTATTTGATGAGCACAAACTACGTACGGTCTATCTTTCATGTCAAAACCCTTCCACTGCCAAAAACACTGTGTGTCCAAAATCATCCCAGAATAACTCTAATTTTGCAAAATATATGGACTGCTGTGAAGGACTTAAAGGAACACCGAACACAAATTTTAACAGAATGTAAATCCTTGCATTCTTGTGGAACAATAAATGCACCATACCCTCTGTGAAGTTTGTGCTAGCATTTGATATGTTGCTTTTTACTTTAAATCCCCACTTTCTTTTTTCAAAAAGATTGATATAGTATTTCATACATTAAAATAGCCACAGGTAAATACCTTATATTTTTACCAGTATAAATGGATATTCCCACCAAAGCCAAACTGATCGTTTACAATTCAGGGGAGGGTGTAAGGGACGAACAGATGGGAATGTACAACTCCTAGGTGTTTTCAAGTGAAATAACGGTTAACTAGGCTGTAAAATGGAGCCAGGAACAATGCGGGACCTACAGAGGGAGACAGTGTGACTTAAGCACTCTCAGCTGCGCTCACACTGTCAACTTATGCAATCACTGTTTACACCCCAAAACTGGCCTCTCGCTACCTCCCACATGTCTTTCTCTTTAAGTCATTATCAGCCTCTCTTTACCCTTCTTTATCTCACTGGGAGATACCAAAGTGTGGGAGAGTACATATTTGCCTTGGAAAGGTGGGAAATTTCACCCTCAGTTGTTGGTAAATACAAACCTTGTCATTATCAGAGCCAAACAGGGTTTATCTCTGGAGAGAACTGCAGAACGAAAGGCATAATGATTGTGCTGTATCAGAACAAAATGCTTGAAATATTTCAGAAGGCCAGAGATCTGTTTATCTCAAGTTATAAACTATAAGCTAAATTGTCACTACCAATCCATTGTGTATTTTTCATACAGTGTAAAATCATTTTCCCCAACATTTTAATGGCATGTTCAGAAAATCAGTGTAAAAAATTAAAGACATCTGAATCCCAAGCTATTATTTGACTTTTTTTTCTGATTATTAGACTTTCTTCAATAGATCTCCCTGGGCATTTCCTTTTTTTTTTTGTCAAAGCTTCTTCTGAATCACAATGGTAGCCCAGGTTTTTTTATTTCATTTCTGATTAGCTATCAATTTCTAATTCAAAGTTATCTTGTGATAATGCTTTTATACAGTAGTCATTTCTTTTATCATTTTTTTTCTCAATTTCCACTGTGACACAAGTTCAATTTATCCACACTCACAATGTCCAACATTTCAGTCTACACTATGTGTAACAAGAAAGGAATACAATAATGAAAATTGTTGATTCTAATTTTACAAACTCCAGAAAGATTGTTCAATATGTGTGGTGCGCATTTTTTAAACGAAGACAGGTTTCCTGTGTCATTAATGTAAAATTACTTTTTTGAAGAAGGTGTGGATGGAATTTTTCTCAGTGTGAACAAATATTCAACAATGTGTTTACAGAATATTGAAGTTATTACCTTGTTGGATTTAGAAAAAAAATGAAGGCAGGGGTCTAACTTTGAGAGTTGTGAAAAATCAAATCCAGACGTATCTTTAATTCCCTCATTAGAATGATAATTAGCCAAAAAAAAAGGGAAAACAGCTGCACATTTTCATGTGAAATTAGAACATACGGCTGCCCAGACAACACCGCTGACTCATCGCCTTGCAGGAGTGCAGAAGCACCATTGTTTTTAAAGATTAAAAACCAAAAACAATTGCATTTTACTGCAAAATTTGACCGCAAGAGTTAGATGTCGGGAAATTGCAAGAAGCGTATTTGTTGTCGTCAGCATTAAAAATGCAGAAAGGACTTCTCATGGGTTCCAGATAAGAAATCTTCCTTGTTGTAATAGCAGTTGAAGTTTCAATGTGTGGACATTCTCCGAGCTCAATGAAAATAAAATCCAAGAGGTGGGCCTGGGAGTAGGAGAAGGGATATCCGTAATATTTGAAGCCTGATCTAATATCCAGAGGCTGCATGGTCACAAACAGAAAGTATGTTAGTATATGTGATGCTGAGCTCCCCGAATTCCAACTTGTACATCTTTCATATTCATATATTCTGGAATTACAATTTATTGAAGGGGCAGTAATAGAAGAAGGATTGTACATGATTGATTTTTTTACGTTTTTGCCACTAACCCATGTCACAAACACATGTATTTGTTTATTATCTTGTTTTCTCCTGTCCTAATACATATGTGGTAGGTTGATTTAAATAAAATCAGCTTTGATGATTTGGGAAACAATATGTCTGCTTATGATCATTGAGAAAAATTTGTTGTACTTCACCTTTGTGTTTCACCATGATGTGTTTTTATATCCATGTTTCTGTAACTTGAAAAAATAAGTGTGTCTCAGTGAAACAATGCAGTTAAATACAGGCCTTTATTCCACGTACAGATGTGAGGTCATGTACAGTAGCCTAATATTGAAAATGATTTCTACTAGAAAATAGAAAAAGCTTGTACAAAAGTTGATTTATTCTAGATAAAACTTTTTGTTTGTAATAAACTTGGAAAAGTGAGCCTTCTAACAATGTAACATTTGTACTGAAAGAAGACCTTTACCTGTCCAACAGTGATTAGGGAGTCTGAGCCGACTAACAGGACAAGGTCTAATATCATTAGTACCCATTGAGCATAGATTAATAAACCTCCCTACTTAATTAAGACTGTCAGTCTTGAGGCACAAAACAATTAGTAGCAACCTGCTTCCTCCATTAATTATCACGAGAGGAGAACATTTAAGAAGCTATCACGTCTCAAACACTTTATGGAGAAAGGCATTTAGTGTCACCTCTGATGTCCTCTGCTTTGTCTCTATGCTGTTGGTGGATTCATACATATGTATATAAATATATATAGATGATTTAATCATTGGAAGAAGTCATATCTTGGGGCAAGAGAAACATGATCATTTTTCATCTCTTTCACATCAACAGGACTCGATACTGGATCTGCAAGTTGACACCTTTCCTCAAGCATTTTGAACGCAAGAAATCTGACCCAACCTCACTGAAAGGGTTTAAACTTAGCAGTAACTCAAGGCATCTGGTTGTCACTTGAAATGCTCTACATTGAGCGTCTGTCTCTAACACAAATGTAAAAGTGATATATTCATGTCACCAGTTTGGATATGTTGACAATATGTATCATATTACAAGAAAAAATCCTAAATATTGCCTCTGCGGATTTAAAGTATATTTCCATCAATTTGCTTTAGTGTTGATCAAGACATGTGTTAACTTAGGAAACATTCTCCTTTACATATTTTACACCACACTATGAACGTGAACCCACTGGAAACATAATCCAGCTTTGACATGCAGACTCTGCCCTCCCGCTGTTCTAATGGGCTCTCAGTTGGTTTTATCTTGCTGAGAGTTTATCTACGGGAGTCACTCGTAAAGCCCCATTTCCCCCACTTTCTGCTGATCCACCATAGCGGGCAGGGGATTGGCAAGGTAGTTAGTTTGTCCTGACACCTCTGGGTCTGTGGAGAAACCCACAGACACAGTCGCTGCTATGTGTCATATAACATAACATGTTATTTGTGAATTACAGATCCACAAATGGCAAAACAGAGACAAACTTATAAATCAATTATGAAGGACAATGCCAAAATTATTTTGATGATATTCCATATATCTCACACAATTTTTTTATATCTAATTTATTCATTCATTTATCTATTTATTTATTATGAGTTTTAATTTATTTAATTAATGTAATGAATTCATTTATCTTAGTGTTCTTTTTTTGGGAAACCACCTGAGTAGAGTTTAAAAATGTTGTAGAGCACTACAGAAAACCTGTTTTTGGTGTCACAGGGGGGTCAACCGACATTGCTAAAAACACTCACATAGACATACAGGCATACACACATGGCCATGTATGTGCACTGCTGGAAAATAAACCCTCATGTGATGGTAATTTTTTGAAACTGTAAAGGAGAACTCAAACTGCAGTGAAAGATTCCAATGCACTTTATCTGCAGTTAATTTATTTTTGGCAAGAAGAAAGTCTTGATTACACTTTCTCACAGTTTCGTAAATATTAAAAAAAAGAGACCAAAAAAAAAATAAAATTCCACAAAAAATAAGAAAATAACTGTTATTTGAGATGCAACAACAATGATAGGTGAGAAAGATATAACAGAAACAGGCCCTCATTACCACCAGGTTTACAAACCACTTTCTTTAGTCTAAACCATTTGTAGAGCAGGTTCCAGATTTTCAAGAAAGCATTTAACTTGGTGGCAAGTTCAAGCAAGATGTTCCCAGAGGGGCCCTTTTCCAAACTTCCTCAGCCGTTTGTGAAATGCACAGACATCATCACTGTTGTTAAATGTGCAGGTTTGCAAGGAGCCTGGAGGGTGAGATGTTCTGAGCAAATAAGCTACCAATGTTGGCTCAATAATGGCAAATAAGTGGTCTGGTGCAAGCGTTTTGCTGCAAGAATCTCATATATAATACAATATAGCAGATATAGTACATATTCTATGTGTCTAGTAAACATATGCGTGTCCTGTTTGCATTTGCCATACAAGCAGAATCCATCGGGGATCATTCTGCATGGCGGCGCTTTGAGTTCCTTCAGTAAAATCTTAAACAGTAAGAGTTTGAACTTGAATTCTATGAAACTTTGATGACTACTGATCAGATTTTTCATTATTGATATAAATTGCCAGTTCTTCTACTTGTGCATTCTTTATATTTGGTGTCAAATAAGACAACACTGATAATGAAACAACTGATTTGGGAAAAAAAACCCAAAACAAAATACTAACCCTATACAGGTAGGACTCTGGTGGCAAAGGCATTAAAGAACAGTATGTACTGGTGCAATTTTGAAATTTGGAATGTGAGATATATTAAAAAAAGAAGTGCGGAGTATAGGAACAGTTGGAAAGGTTAAAGTTTGGCCTCAATAAATAACATCTGAAACAAGTAATAAAATAAGTAACATCTGAAAGCAAAGTTTTGGCAGACAAGACAACAAACATCCCTGTAAATGGAGCAAATTCTGAAAGGAGCAAATTTATCTCAGTTACTTATAAGATAAGATAAGATAAGATAAAACTTTATTGATCCCCATAGGGGAAATTCGGGTGTTGCAGCAGCAACATTAGAGAAAAAAAAACAAAGCAAAACAGGAAAGATATATACAGACATATATCAGTGCAAACACATATGCACATAAGTAACCATACATTCCCACATACATACATTTTTACACAAATACCCACACCTACATAAATAGAACCTAAAGTAACTTTGACAGGATTGTTCATAAGTGCAAGAGGAGATGTACACCCAAAGCCCAAATGTTCAGTTTTGAAACCAAGAGTTGTAATTACAAAAGCCCTGAAGCCAAATGGACAAAACTCTTGAATGTGCAGCCCAGTCATGCAGTTACAAACGAATCAAGCCAAAATCCCCTGTGACTTATTCTTTCGTGGATGGTTTTTGACATGCTGGCAATTATTGATCCAAGTATGTAAAGTGGTAAAGTACGACAATTTCTTATAGTAATATAAAGAGGGGAAGGGAATGAATCACACATAGGAGTCTGGTTTATTCTAGAATTCACTATGATGGTTCAGCTAATGTTCATTGTTTTTTTGACAGATCCTCCCATATCTGAAGTCACAATAATACCTGCTCTCTTGTTTTATTTGTTATTACATTTTGAAGTGTAATGTAGACAGATAATTTGGGTCTTTCCAATTCAGGACTTGTCGCTATTTATTAACTGAACCAATTATTAACTTCGCAAGGAAGTGCTCTAAAGTGTAAATTAAATATAAAAAAATGGGATGATACATTCTATAAAGAAACAGAGACTATGTTATTCAATTTCCAAAAATGTGCCAAGTGTTGGTTTATCCCGTGTGCATTATAATCTGGGTTTTCTCCCAGAATCTATGTGATTATGTGATTGTAGCATCCTCTACCTGTCACGTTTACCGTCTCTGTGAAGGCAAAATGGCGGGGAAATTTTTCCCCTGGTAATTCTACTCACTGTGAGTTGTGCTAAGATATAATATGGGTCTATTTTCCAAAAGTATCAGCAAGAATGAAGTATTTTCTTTTGGATGACAAAAACACATGTTGGTAATAACCAAATGGTATCTCAGTAGTTAAAGAAATCTGCTGCAAGCATTACAGACACGTTACATTTTTTTGAACAAATGGGATGAATTGATTTTTTTTTTACATGTTCACACATTCTGCTGAACATCTCTTGGCTCAAATTCTGCTCAGTGTGGACATGGATTTGCAAGAAGATATATCTGACGGGTTTTTACCTTTTTTTTTTATTATTATGACTGTATTTGTCTGATACTGCAATACAAGGAAGTCTCTTGTATCCATAGGGATAATGGGTGAATATCAGACAAATATGATTTATAAAATTAAGTGTTCAAAAATATTTGGGGCCAAAGCCATTGTTTGAAAATTTCAAATCAGCAGAACTGAACTTTTCAAGATTTAATGGCTTTAAATCAATTGAAACTCAGCATTCGGACCACATTATCCTGCGATCCTCCATCATTCAATGAAGGATGTTGGTGTCTCAGCGGGGGAATAATTTTTTTTTTCAAACCTCAAAATTTATCCAAACAATTTTTTGGTTAGGTTCTGTGGAACTCTGGTATTATGTTCAAGTTTAAAATTTGTAATTGCCGGTAAAGCGGCATTAGAAAGTATCCAGGCTTGAAAAAATTGCACATCTTTTAGTCAGATTGGATCATAAAGTATAGTCTTTAGCCCAGTTGTTAGTTTTGCCCAGTTTGATAATAGAAACAGGGTGATAGATAAAGTAAATGTGTCTACACTGATAATTCTCGAACTCATCTCAAAGTGATAAAGTTGCTTCGCTCTCCCACATATGAGAATAATGTGTGAAGTGGAATATATAAATCCGTATAGAACAGGTGAAAAGTATCTATCATGTGTTCTGGGCCACATATATTAAGAGGCATGTGCACTCTCTCAGCATCAGCGTGGTCAGTGAACATGTGTCATCCTAAAAACAGATTTAAGAAGAAAATGATAGCCGCCTTTTACGCTTTGCTTGTCTTCCAGATAACACCAGAGACTCCAAAAAAGAAGGATATCCTCTTGTTACCATGTGAGATGAGCTAATTCTCACTGGTCAGTTAGAGGAGGAGTCCAGGATTGTGGAGAGTGTAGCCAGATGATGAACGTTTTTTGCCACGTTGCTGGGCCGTGAGGCCAGTGAGCACAGTAAACCATGAATGCGAACTGAAATTTTCTTGCAGCTCAGTGATGGGGCTGGCAAGTCATTTACATTTGACACCATGTGCTATCCAACTGAAGAGAGCTGCAGATTCACAATAAACATCAGTCCAAATAATTGCCAGTGCCAATTCAAATGGCCACCATCTTTCTCCAATCACAGTTACATCCCCAATCCAGATTTACTGTCCAGACTTTAGCTGGACAGATTGAAAGCTTTGCCCTCTTCTTCAAATTGATCAGTTATTGCGGAGAGCCAACCTGATAGCCAATAGGTTTGTTTGATTTAGCCGCTGGCCCTGCAGCGCCTTATGGAGTGGCGGGTTGGTTCAACCCTGCTAGCCAAACTTTCTTCTCGCAGACTTGAGTCAGATATTGTGTTCCTCCCGGTTAAAGGGTTTTTTTTTCTAATGAACTTTAGTTGAGGAAAAATTTTGAGAGACATTCAGGTCAGAAAATAAAGGAAAATTATGTGGATTCGGTTGTCTAATGACATATCAAAAAGGTCATGTGTCTCCTTGAATTCTGAATCAGAATGGTATGGACAGAATATCTTTCCTTCTTTCTTTGGATTTGTGTGACATTAACCAATGTTTTTGGTTTAAAGGGTGGTGAATAGTTATCATATGGTCATTGAAATCAAATAGAAATCACTGATGCAACTGATACATTCTGCTATATATTGATTATCAGTGGTGAGATCAGAACTGGTTCAGATGTTAATGTACAATGTCAAGAAACTTGGAGTACTGCTATTACTGCACAAATGTTGGCCACATCTGGCCCATTTGTGTTTGACAGAAACATTCATGGTGTCAAAACTAGCAATGCTTCCCATACTTTTATATTCTTCTTGAAACAAGAGAAGAAAACAGTGGAAAGAGATGGTGCCTTGATATTCCTGCTAAGTAGTTTTTCTTTAAAGAAAAAAAGCTATATGTCATGAGCTTTCAACAGGAAAATCAACGACTTTTAAAATTGGTCATCTATCACTTTGTTGAAATACATTGTCCTTGATTTGGTTTTATTTTCCCAAAGAATACGTCATGGGGTTATATCCATGCAATTGTTTAAAAGAACTCTCCACACATACTTACAGATATGCACTTGCTGCAAGCAAACGTGCAACCACTCAACCGGGCCTCTCATAAAGCGCAGTTTGACACACAAAAGAAAAGATAACATTTATGATGAAGTGTAAACAGGACATACTTGAAAAGATTGTGGACACATCTTGGATTGTTAAACAAACTAATATGAATTAAAAAGTTTATCTGTGGAGGAGAATATTGAGAACACTGGATAACCTGCAAAAGTTTGCATATTTACAGTGTAGTATAAAGTTATACACACACACACACACACACACATATTTATAAGGGAGGAAAGAAATAAAGAAAATAATAATTCTATTTATATGCTGTTTCTCAATGCATATTGTTTTGGAGTGTTAATTGTTTGTTCTTTACACAATATTAGACAGTAAAACAAATTATATTGAAAAAAATGTCATACAATGTAAAATAGAGCCACTTCATGATAACAGAAAAGGGCAAATGATCTTAGTTGTATAAAGATACATGTTTTTATACGAGCACTAATTTAATATCACAGGATGACGTAGATGAGATTAATTGATGTGTTTGAAATGAATTTTTATCAACATACAAATAAATGCCCATTTAGTTATGTTAATAGTATAGTAAAGTAATTCTGATTCTGATTCTAATTAAAACCATAGATATTTTCACTTGCAACAAATCAAACTACTTCTACACATGCCTATCCCTTTTTTTGCTCAGCGGAGAGCATATTAATGCATGACACAATTGCGTTGGGGAAATTAGAAATTTAACTCATAAACACAGTAAATAAAAGTCTGAGGTGTTCGGACAGGATAATGTTCACAGTTATTTGCAATGGTTACAGTCCACACAGACAAATCAGTCTGTATTAATTGTTTACTGTTTTAATTCTTGACAAACTCTCCTTTCATAATCACTTAGCCAAGTCTTGGGATCCTTGAATCATCCAGAAGGAAATAACCCCACCCCCCAACGTTGCCTGTCCTGGAGGCCCCACAAGGCAGGCCCGGCTGCTGTTTCGGAAAGGGTCCTGAGTTTTTCCCCTATCGTGGCAAATGAGGTGCGTGACTCATCAAACCAAATACGGGATTAAGCTGGCAATGATCTGGCAAATGGTATTGAAATTGTAATCATCCGCTCTATGTGCCTGATCTCCAGGGTAAGAGGAAGCGAAGGGTGGGGGGGACAAAAGAGGTAGAACAAAAGGGATGGAGGGAAGCAGAAGACAGTGAAATCTCAGGGAAACTTGATATCATTACTGCACATCACAGATTTAGCTCACAGTGTATGATTTGCAGCACTGAGAAAACATAGCCCACTGTGGACCAAACATCTACGCTCAAGCCCTTTTGCCACAAAACAACATAAACGAGGAAATGGGGGTAACTATAATCAAACTTTGAGTAAATATTGATCTTTGCTGCCATCTGCAGTGAAATTGGGGAAACTGCAGGATATTGAGTAAGTCAATGCATCTCAAATTACTCCCGATTTCCTTCAAGCTCAAATCAGGTGAATATCATCTCGACAGAAGATGTTTTCGCAGGGACTTTTAAATAGCTTCACCTTCTTACAATATTTGCCCATCGCTGTTTGACATCACTGAAAACATTTCCGTATTCATCACATGGCTCTTTTTTTGTTTTCTGAAAAAAATACTTTTCTCAGGAATTCAAAACTGCATCCATTTGAGAATCAGTCCTCAATTTGAACAGACAGTAAATAAACACTTTTGTGTTCCATCGTCTTGAAACCGAGTAGAAAAACATTAATCTCATAATTTTGCTTATTTGCATGGATAGCATGAACATGGCATGTCTTACACACCGTCAGAACTGAAATGTTTATAATTGTCTGCGTGAGACTCTTAATCAATTACCTCTGTCGCCTCTTATTTACTTTAAGAAAATAAGTTGTTAACATTGGTTAGGGTATTAATAAGCTTCACTCTACATGAGTGTCATTAGGAAAAAATTGCACTATTTTTTTATAATCCTAATAATATACATGAGCTCTTAAGGTGACATTTCGTGGTGTAAACTATCAAAAATGAACTGCCTGATATTCATTAAGAAATGCAAGGACCTTTATTTTGAAGGCACAAAACTAATGCTGTCAATCCTCTTAACAGATTAGACAGTTAAAATGCAGGTCCTTCATTCATCACAATGTGGGGTAAAGGGTTCTACGGTGTAAAAAAATATCTTTCAGTTCCTCCACAATGTCCAACGAAAATCAAAGCAATTCAGCGGATGAGGAAGATGATGACGATGAGGAGGAGGATGATGACAGTGAGAGTGAATCCATTCGCCAGTCATTCTTGACAGCTTTCTTCAACAGTTTAACCTCAGGTGGGTTTTTGTGTCATTACTTCAATGGAAGTTTAAATGTGTTCATTTAATGTTTTTAATGTTTTTTAATGCTAATACAATATTTCTGTGAAATGCATGACAGACAATGACAGAGTAGTGAATTAAGAATAATGATAATTACAACAGGACTTTCCCAAATATATCTGAGACAGAGTGCGAGTGACAGACAGAGATCTCAATCATCCTTTTACATCTCTCGGGTCAATACCCTTCATAGCAATCCCCCTTTTACATGATCAATTATGTTGGTGGAACCAAGTCAGATTTATCTTGAAAATGTTTTTTGGAATAATAATGATAAATTTATTTGACTGCATTTCTTTTTTTTACGCTGACGTGCTAAAAAGTCTCTCTGCGGAGAGGTGAATGGGGGGGGGTTGTGACACAAAGCTGTCGCAGTTTGATGACGCAGTTTGTTAGCCTTGTCACCACGCATGCGACAATGTTTGTAGTCCGATGCTACATGTTCAAGGAAATGCCGGTGAAGGATTTCGCTCATACATTATTTGGGAAGTTAGCAATGCGCGCATTTTCCGTAAACTTACTTTATCCACGTGGTTTGTGCTAACAGATGTCGAAATGTAATGTGACGACATAATATAGGCAGTTTTTTAGATAGCCAGGATGTGTCATGGTAGCCTAGCTTAGCCCAGCTTTCAGCAGCATTGCTCAACAGTATCAACCGTGATGTGTCACAAGTGAGGAAACTGTTTGTCTCACACAGCGGCAAGGTCGACTGCAGAACTGTAGTTAATGCGATATTGCGTTAACTGGCGCTGGTTTAGTAGGTTTCTTTCGGACCTGGGGGTGTCTGCGGATCGTTCACAACATGCTGAATATCCCGACCCAATCGTTCCCTGCGCCGAGCTCCCAGCAGCGGGTGGCTCCGTCTGGCCAGTCGGGAAGAAACAAGGTAAAATAAAACACGTTACATGGAAACAGATGTTTATCCCCTTTTCTCCATAATGTAAGGCCTCCTTCATACATCAGTAATGACGTACGCAAACAAGTTTCAGAATAAGCAATGCATGATCTCCTAGATGTATCCGTTAAAAGAGTGGAAACAATTATTGAATTAAAATCGTTACAGTGTTAAGGTCTTCATTCTCTACAATGAGAGAAACCATCCAGCTTCTCTATGGAGTTCATTGTCACTGTTTTGTGACCTGGACATTCCAATTCTCTCCATCATCCAGACCAGGATTAGTTGGAAAATAATCCTGAAGTCAAATTACTCTTCATATGCCTACCTTTTAGAATTTTAATTCAATTCGCAATAACAACTGTAGACAAGGATCATTGAAGGTGAACTTTCTCCATGTATATCATCGTTCTACATAGTAAAGCTCAGGTATCCCATGAAGCAACAAAATCTAAAACACATTTTTGAGTGAGATGAAAATGGTTTGAATTTAATGTATATATACAATAATAGTTCAATTTATAAAAAGCTGATGCTGCTGTGTATTAAATCCTAAGTTATGGCTGTTTTTTTTTTAAAGGTGGCCCTGAAACCAGGCCACAGTTTGATGGACTGGATCAGGTTCGCCAAAAGTGGGAAAGATCTTACGGGGCTCCGAGGCCGCTTGATTGAAGTAACACCAGAAGAGCTGCAGAAACACAGCACCAGAGATGACTGTTGGACTTGTATACGAGGTGAGGCTCAATGACATGCTGACAATAGTCAGGTGTAGATAAATAACATGAAAACTTGCAACAGGGATTGACTTTTTTTTTTCTTTTTTCTGCCACATTATCATTGCCATTTTCTTTGACTTCTACATGCCTTTCTGTAAGAATTATAATTTATTTATGGAATACCTTTAAGAATTAGCTACTCTGACGGACAAATAAGTGCATTTTATTCAACACACGCACACAAAATGCTTATAATCAGGTAGGTAGTCATTGTATACCATACATTTTTAATTGACAAAAAAAATATTTTTTTATTTGGAGGGCAGCTGTGATATTTACGTTTTGGTAACCGGCTTTACATCAAATGTTTAACGGCAAATGTGATTATGGTAAATGGTCTCCGCTTTCATGCCTTGTGATTTCCAAGTCCTTTCCACCAGGTTGCATTCACACACATACTCCGTTACCTATTGCACCGTGCAGGGCACTGATCAGGCCATCTTATACACTCTGGCATGCACACAGAAGGAGCTCGGAGAAGGGGCTCGAAGGGACGCCCTAACACAAACAAACAGATCTACAAAAAGATCCACAGCTGCTCCCATTTCTTATTACTTATGGAATGATGATTGGAATTGAGACTCCATTTAAATCTCAGACCATGGGATTAATTTACGCACACCAAAGTGCAAATTGTATGTCTGGGTTGTAGTTTTTTTTTCTCAAATCTGTTTTTGTCAGGAGAGCTCTCTGTACTATTAACATTTTGTAATGCTTTTTTTTTTTGTTGTCAAAGGCATGGTGTACAACGTCACCCCCTACATGGACTACCACCCTGGAGGAGAGGAGGAGCTCATGAGGGCAGCAGGGATTGACGGGACCGACCTTTTTGACCAGGTATAGAAGGCTGGAAATGGAAATGGCAAATATGTTGGACTCCATGTCTAGATAATAAAAAGCGTGTGGGGCCTCAAGTTGTAAACGGGCCGACAGTTTTCCTTACCTGATTCTTTCTTATCAAAGTGTCCCATAGTGTGTGTTTCTGTGTGTGTGTGTGTGTGTGTGTGTAAACATTCCTTGCCCATCTTGAAGATTGTCCATCTAAATCTCAAAGCATAATCACTCTAAGAACAAGTGTACATTTTTGTGACAGTTACTTTCACAAAAATAGTTACTGTATTTGTGCTGAAGATGAAGAAATTGTGATTAATATAGGTTTAAGTCTCAAAGTCTGCTTTTGGCGAATTTCGCTCTCCGCAAATCTGGACAGATTTTGAACTGGCAAAAAGTTTAACTCTTAATGAACTGTGCCAAAGCGTTGTACAAGTACATGGAAATGTCCGGCTGAAAAAAAATGAAGACTTTTCCGTAATGACCTTGAACCAAAAGAGGAGACAGTATGGTGAATCTGGTATTTACCAATATGCATCCAATGGAGAAAATACATTTTTTATTTATCTACCAAACTTTACCTGTGTAAGAAGAATTGAATAATAGCTCTTGAGTTCCCAGATCAAAGTGAAGTGTAAGGGCCCATATGTGTTAATCTGGATTGTGAGTTAACTGTATCATCAAGCTTGGTGTGACTGTACAGACTGGTCGCCTGCTGGATATAGAGGCTTGGCAACATGAGTGTGGTCATCCACAGGTTCATCGGTGGGTGAATTATGAGTCCATGTTGAAAGAGTGCCTGGTTGGCAGGATGGCAACAAAGAGCACAACACCAAGTAAAGGTACATTCATTTAAAACTGATTACAAACATACAAGAAAAACAAGAATTTCCTTGCTGTTATTTTATTGATTTGAGCAGATCCTTGAGCATCACTGACAAAAGATCTGTTAAATAAAGAACAAATGTGTCAATGATATGTTTCGGACATTTGACCAAAAATGAAAACAAGTAATCTATCAGCAGGACTTCTGATTTTGCTTGTTGCTTTTTCCTGAAGACTATTTAATCGCCTCAAAGATTATTGGCATTGTATTGCTGCCTCTGCAAAATGTTAGATACCAAACGACAAATAATTTCAATGTGTTGTTCTTGGTTTATTCCTCATCTGAAGTGTGTTCCTAAGATGAAAACTTTGAAGGTGATATTTTGTTTCTGTTGTCTTCCAAGTAATCATCCCACCCCCAGCAACCAGCTTTGCTCCGCCTACCTCAGTGGCTCCTCCCCCAGACAAAGACTCCCGGCCTCGGTATAACAAATTTGAATTAATATGTGTTGTGCATCATGTATTTGTTGGACCAGGTCACTGTTCAAAAGTCCATTGGAAGTCTGTGTCCATTGGAAGTCAATGCATGTGAGGTATTTATTTATCATTGAGATAACTACCTGGTGTCTCCGCACTTAAAGAACATTCAGTCAAGTCCATGGTTTTGGAAAGATATAGATAGAAAGATAGGAGCTTTCAGCTTTATATGCCTTTAGGGTCATATTCATCTGATCAAGAAACAGTTTTCCATCAAAAATCTAAGTAATCTACTTCAACCAGGCATTATCCATTTTGCAGAAAATCCTCATTTATTCTCTCATGTCTGAGGTTACGGGGATCTGTCTGATTTAACTTGCCTTGCAGAGATTGACAGATGGGTCATGTTTTTTGTTAACTATGTGTAAGATTTGGAATACGGTGCCGGCAGCATTTAAACAACACAAAACACTACTAATGGACAATTAATTCCCTGCAAATTAAAGATGACCAGCTTATAAGCCCAACACCTGACCATCTAAATAATAGCACAACCTGTTTGCAACTTACTCATTCATTGAATTTCACATTGTTTTAATGCTATTCCATAAAAGACTGTTAGCCAAAGTTGAAACAAATGATGCAAAAGCATGTAATTTTTTTGTTTGCTACTGATTCAGGTACGACTGGTTCCAAACTGATGTCAGCGTGCATCTGGTTGTTTATGCAAAAAGAAAGGTATGCGTTCATTTGTCTTGCACACGTCTGAGATGAATCAAACCATTAACTCTCACCCCTCACTTGTAAACAGAGCTTGATGCAGCTTAAATTACCGGCTGCTCAGCGTGTAAGATTGTGTTTATCATATTTGAGGTTAGTCTAAACCTGCTCTATATATAACGAGCATCTGAGAAAACGCCTGTGACAAAGAAATAAAATGGACCCGAATGCAGAAAATGGAAGCATCAAGGTCCATTATACTGTAAAGGGTATTGTATGGGGCAGATGACTGCTCATTAGAGTTTAAGATCTTTGTTAATGTGGGTATTTTAGTAAAGCAATCATTTGTCATGTTTGTAAAATGAAGTTCCTTCATCCTGGTTGGTCAATGAAAACCCCTGGTGGGGGATGACATGGTTAAGTCCATATGCACGTCTGTGGTCCTCTCTCAGATACCCAGCTCGGGCTGTACCACTGTGGACCTTCAGGCTGGTGTTTTGCGGATAGAAGTGCTTCTGGGCAAAATGTCTTACATGGTGCATTTACGTGAGTATATCAATGGTTAATCAGAATTTGTCAATTTAATAATTCAGCACAGTTCACCTTTTTAACACACACATTCTCCTCCGAGACACTACAGTTATGTTTAATCATCGACTAAATGAACTGCATACAGTAACATTCTAGATGCAGTTCCCCGGGAGGAATCTTTTGTTCTTTTAATAGTGGCGATCATCACTAGCCCTACCCTTCAAACCCAGCAAGAGCTTGGCTCTAACCACAAACAGATGTGAGCTGAGCAGCATCAAAAAACTGAAAGGCCGGCAGCTGTTGAGACACAGGAAGTGGCAGCTATTATCCATACCCTTAAACCATGTAAACTATAAGACCTGCTGGGTTCCGAGTAAAAGTATGACCTGGGATGTGTTGTTGAACGATGGCTGTCACTAATTTCTGCCTATTTTTAACATATTGCATCATTTTTGTTATTTTTTGTTTTGTGAGCAACAGCGATCCCTATATGTCTGTTCAAAATATCATTACAGCAATATCAGATTTCCTTTGTTTTTGTCATAGCTCTTGATTTCTGTCATTATTAGTCTCAGGAGACTCTCATGCAAACATGTTTTTAGAAACTACATGATGTAGAGTGAACATAGAAATAACAACTCATAAGCATTATTCAGTACTTTACTGCTTTGAGAAAAATCGGCTTAACTCATGTTCATGTATGGAGAACACAGCAGTATTAATATCAAATGACTATAAAACAAATTAAAATGGTTATTTTCATATCTTATGGCTATTTAATTTATCTTGTGTATTGTAATAATATTACATCTTATATTCTATCATGTTTGGCCTTACAACCACCGAGTGTAATGCCGCTCAGGATATATTCATTATGTAAATGCAGAGCGTAGCTCACTTCAGCCTCTTACCTATGATACAGTTTGCAGAGTTCTGTAAAGTTATTTATCTGTACCTATATTTTATATATATTTACCCCTTATATTTATTGTTGTTTACAATTTGATGCTACGACCCCCCCGAAGTATTGAGACTGAATCCAGTGACAAGCTAAACATCGGCGATGTCAGCATAATCCAGTTGTGAGATGTGTGTCATTTTAATGCTTTCAGGTCTGGCCGAAGAGGTTGAGGGAAACGTTGCTGGTAAGACAATATCTTCACGACACTTGTCTCGAAGTTTGTCGCCTTGTTTTTAAACTGTTTGGGCTTCAACAGTTCAAACTGCCTTTGCTGTGGGGAAGATCCAGATCACCATACACAAGAAAGCTAAAGGAAAATGGTCCAGTCTTGGTCATCCTCAGATATCTCACAACACGTTTCAACACAAAAAAGACAGAGGTGAGGGACAAGAGCCAAGAGATCTTCACTTTATTTTACTTGGTATTTCAATATTTTTAATGTCGACAAAAAAATGTGTTGAGCGCTATTCGGTGACTCCTCGGATAAAGATTATTTTTGTAGTGCCTGTGAAAGTTCCCTGTCATCGTGGTTATTATACTTGTAAAATTTTGGCCACTGGAGATGTTTGGTTTTTAGAGGACGTTTCACGTCATCCAAGAGGCCTCTTTAGTTCAATCAGACAGTGGGGAGTTTCCAGTATGTAAGTATGAAGAAGCCAGTTTGAGATGATAAAAAAGGGGATTCCTGTAACAACATTTATTATACTTTCTAAAAAATTCAAGTAAATAATGTTAGAATTGTATTCATTGCAAATAGGAACGGTTATTGTCAGGGCGACAATTTTATGGCACAGCTAGAATCCTCACACCTTAAGTCTAGAAGCCAGCGAGGAATTTAATAGAGGGTACATCACCTCATACTATTTCTGCTCAGATCGGCATCCTTGTATGAAAGCCAGATTTTCTTCTTTCTCTTTATTCTTTTTCATCCTTGTTGAATCTTCTCTTTTATCAGAGGTCCTGGCTAGTCACAAAATGAGAACGCGTCATCTGCTTTTCACAGGTCTCCACTTTCGGGATTGTGTGCTGGTGTCCAAGACTGAAGTAAATCACAACACTCACCTGCTCAGATTGCAACTTCCTCGGGGGAGTGTCATGAATGTGCCTGTAGGAAAACACGTCTACCTTAGAGCCCTCATTCAAGGTACAAAGTATAGTAAATGCTAGTGTTTGTCTGTTCCGTGCCCGAAAGGCAAACCTGTGTTTTGTGTAGTACATATGATTCTGCCTCACCACAGCATTGCGTGAGTATTTACAAAGGTTTTTCTCATGTGTTAGCTGATAAGCTTTGTCATCCTTTGACCACATCAGTGTTATTCTGCATTAAATACCTTAACATCTTGTTTTGCATCCACTTGCCTCATACACCCTGATTCAAAATGTTTTAACCTTGATTCACCTGTAAAAATACAATTCACTGATATAAACTGCCAGAATAAGATTTGCTACATCTTGAATATTGTTTGCATATCGGTCCTTTATAGTACAGAGTTGTAACCAAGTGATAAATAATGCAAACCCAATTCGCTGTTTAATTAAAATTCTGATTATTTTTGTTCCTGTCCAGACACAGAGGTAGTGAGGCCGTACACTCCCATAGACCAGACGCTCTCTGCAGGCTCCCATAACTCCTCACAGGAGGGAGATCTCTACCTCATGGTCAAAGTCTACCAAGATGGAGTCTTGTCTTCACACCTCAACAGCCTCCATATTGGTGAGTGAGTAACAGGTATTTAAGCCACAGTTAGTTACCTCATGGGGAATTTTCCAGTTATAACATAGACGCGGAGGGGTTTAAGGTTTGACTTAGCCACTGTTAGGCAATCCCTTTGAATATCACTGAAAAATAAAGTGTGTGTGGAGGGGGGTCAAAGCACCAGTTGTGTTTATAAGACAAATTTGTACCACATGTAATGTGCTTCCTAGCAATATCATAATGATATCTCTGTACAGGCAGATTACTGAGACGTGGTGATGACAACTGATCTAATATTATCATACTGACAGACTTAATACTTTTGTTTAAGTGTCTTGTAGTTAAGCCAAATATTTGCCAACACTGACTGGTCAACCCCTAATGACTTGTGTGGAATAGATATCATCCATTCATTTTCTACCACTTATCCTGCACTTAAGAGAATGCTGAACCTAACCCAGCTGTCATTGGGGCGAGAGCCGGGGTCCACCCCGGATCGGTCGCGTCGATTGCAGAATAGATATTTTTCCTTTTCATGTTATTTTTTTCTTTCAAATGCTGATACATTGACTGATTATTAACTCAGTATTAAAGTTAAAATTGATTTAGCAAGTTAACGACATAGAACGGTTCAACACTGATAAAAATGATTAACCGTACATGTTGTTACAGTCAGTACAGTCAGGATGCTCTTCCCCCCCCCCTGTATTTTTTATACATATATAAATGTAGTGGCACAATGATGCTGTTTAAATTCTGCAGTCATTATTTGTTGATTTGTTTTTCGTCGCTCTTTTAGGTGACAGCATATCAGTTGGTGGACCAGAGGGTAACTTCAGTCTCCGTCCCCTGCGTGAGGTCACAGTTCTCCACCTTTTTGCGGCAGGCACAGGCCTCACACCCATGGTTCGCCTCATTCGACATGCCCTCCAAGAGATGGGCAGCATCAGGTAAGAGTAAGATTCTCAAGGGTTGGTAGCAGCTATTAGCTACAATAGGTCCTCTTGCTAAGTCCAGCTTGCCTGAAAAAAACTGCCTGTCACTGGCCGGACATGTGCAAAATGTGATTTGTGATGTGCATCATATTTTGCTCGGTTTAAGTTTACATTGTCAAATGTTGCTCCTAATTTGTTGACGAAAAGAGAGTCTCCTTTTTGAGCAATTTTACATATTCTACTGCTGTTGGAGCAGATGATGGTGTGATCTGTGGTGAGAGCAGGGAACAGGGGGAGGAAAATCTAGCGAGGTGGCGGTATTCTCTTGAAAGGAGAGGAATTAAGGTTAGAAGCAGTAAGGCAGAATGCATATGTGAAAATGACAGGAAGCCAAGTGGAACGCTGAGGTTACAGGGAGTGGAGATAAAGAGGGTGGAGGATTGTAAGCACGTAAGGTCCAGAGCACAGAGCAACGGAGAGAGTGAGAAAGAGGTGGAAAATATTTCCTAAAAGGGAGAGAACAGTGTCAGTGTGTTGTGTAGATGAAGAGTATCTGAAAGAATGAAAGAAAAGGTGTACAAGACAGTGATGTTGTCTGATTTAGAGAAAGTGGCATTGAGGAAAGACAGCAGGCAGAAATTAAGACGTCGAGATTCTCTTCTGGAGTGACGGCAATGGGTAGGCTCAGGTGAGGTCCATCAGAGGGACAGCAAGCGTGAGATGTTTTGGAGATAAGGCCAGACTTAAGATGGTTTGGACATTTACACAGGGGGATACTGAATATTTTGGCAGAAGGATGCTGAGGCTGGAATTGTCAGGCAGGAGGCCGAGAGGAAGACCAAAGAGGAGATAGGTGGATAGAGTGAAAGAGGACATGAGAGAGGAGGATGCAGAGAATAAAGTTAGATGGAGGCGCATGGTTCGCTTTGGGGACCCCTGAAGGGAACAAAAGACAAAACAAAAGAAGAATTCTACTGCTGTAGCTGGTAAGACATATCGAGACCTGGTCTGTTATCAGGCTTCCCAACTTCTACTACATAAACAACACAAGAGTTAGGCTGTCCTTTTCTCCTGTGATCATCATGGTCTTTTCATTTTAAAGCTCTGCTTGATACGGACGATTGTGTGTCCTCAGAAAAACAAAGCTTCTCTTCTTCAACCGACAAGAGGAGGACATTCTCTGGCGACGTGAACTGGATGAAATAGCTGCCAATGATGAAAGGTGTGGCAGCTCTTTTTTTAAGTAATTTACTGCTGAACTAACTTATGTTTCATCATGAAAGGTGGATATTAAAACTACCCAAAAAACCAAAACAAAAACAAGACAATAGTCAGAGGAGAGAAAAAAGGTTGCGTAGAAATCTTTGCTCGGCATATTTATCAGCAATACAAATAGTTATCGAGAAAAATGATAGACGTTTACCATTTGCCATTGGCTTTACCAGCTGTGACGCATATGAAGAGAAATATGTACTCACAGTGATGCAGACATCTTCAGTGTGCTGTATCTCCTCTTACATTTGGACACCGGTGTCTGTGGACATCTTGAGAATGTGTGTGTTTTCTGTCAGATTTCAGGTGGAGTACGTCCTGTCAGAGCCCAGTGAGTCCTGGACAGGGATGAAGGGCAGGGTGGAAGAGGGCATGGTCAAGGATTTCCTCAGCCGGCCGGAGGGGTCAAAATGCTATGCATGTGTGTGCGGCCCTAATGCATTTACAGAGTTAACAGTATGGTATGTAGTATCTCTTTACATGTCCGAATCTTCACTTGTGCCATTGTCTAATATATTGTTACAATGTTACCAATTATTCTTGCATAAGGTTGTAATCACAACTTGGCTAGTAAGTCTGTGTTCTAAGTTACAAAACATTAAAAAACAGCTTTATATGTGGCTCGCAATATCCAGGACCAGCATTCACTTTTCTATCTCTCTTTAGGTTGTTAAAGCAGCAGGGCTTCAGCGAAGAGGAAATCCATGCCTTCCAAAGCTGACAAGCTCTGCTTCGACCGTGCTCTGCAAAGACTGTGTGCCTGTGAGTGTGAATGACTGCCACATTTTAATTTATGAACTTGGGAAGTAAGAGGAAGGAGAATAATAATTCTATGCATCAAGGGCCTGGTGATGCTGAGAGCAGCCGAACAGCAAATCCCCCCGGGATGGTGTTGTATCTGTACCTCAGTTCTGAGCATACAGCAGCTTTCGGTTTTGGCAGATGAAAATGTTTTGTGTGCTTAGCAAAAAAAGATGTATCAATGTGTTTGCTATTTACTCCATGCAATGGCGAAGGTATTCATTCTCACAGACTTTTAGTCACATTTCCCCTGTGAATTCACCCCTTGACCTCTGGTTATTTACTCACACTTAGCTTGATTTGTGATTTCAGAGCCCCGGTGCTGAAAAATGAGGGAGCCCGGATAATTTGTATAGTTATATCTCGTAACTGATTTGATGTGGAGAAATGCAAATCCCACCAAAATAGATGTTTGAAGTCTGAAGGTAGTTCACTGTCCTTCTGCAAACAAAGTATACATTTTAATGTATTTTGGCGTTATTATTTTTTCTTTAATGCTGATATTACCTGCACAGGTGTGTGTAATCCAATGATGACTAAACGGTTAAAGAAATGTCCTAAAGGAGATTTTTGAAATGCTGAAATTGCTGCTGAAGAATGTCATAAAAATTCTGCACTCAAGAGCCATAGCTCAACTACACAAAATAGGCAACTGTTTTAAAATATATTGCACTCCACAACCACTTAATGCAGGATTAAACCTATAGATATTTTTACAAGCCCTTCAAAATAATAGTGGTGAAATAGAATGAGTAGCATACATATATGCGGTTTAATCACAAAAACTTTTTTTTTTTAACTTCTTCTGTTTTTCTTGTACACTTTTCCTCTATTTTTTGTGGATTTTTTTAATGAGACACTTTAGTAAAGCCACATATATAATTCTCCTAGCTGGCTGTAGAGAGCTGTCTAACATTAAGTTTAGGGAGTATTCCAGATTATTGAAATTTAAACTTTAAGATATACAATGAAATTCAGTACAAAAGTAGGGTTTACAGAGATAAAAAACGGAAATATAACAAAAATGATTAAAAAAAATTCCGTATCACATTAGTTGTATACACTGCCAAAAGAAGATGTGGACCTCTAAAAGTCATAAATAAAGGTTGTCTCAAGTTTTTGTGGGATGTTGACATTCCACCAGCAGTCAAATCAAATGCATTTTGGTAGAATGTAGAACCGTCTTTTTCCAGAAGAACCCAGACATTTTAGGACCTCCTCCCATCTTCCCTTGTTTAAGAGTTGTGTGTGTATTTAAAGAGCTCCCGCTCGCTGACAACCAGTCTGCCTTTTTCTGCCTTATAGAATTTCTAAGCCTCACACGTAACCCACAGAAATCAAACCATGGAGAAGTTTTGTTTCTCTTTTTACTCTACTATTTAGTCTCAAATTGCATTGCATTAAAACCGGACTTTCCTTACCTTGTCACTTTCAGCTCCTTTCATGTAAAAGCAAACGGCAGGTGGTCTCCCGCGAAGTCATTAGTATCAGACCCCCTGTTCTCAGAAGTTATGGACAATGACTGAAAACCCAAAAAGGTGGTCTCACTGGTTGGCCATCAAAGAGTTGTAGTAGACAGCTTCAGTCACCAGGATAATAGGACATATGAGTACTTTGGGTGCTTGATTTGCCAAATATTCCAATTAAGAAGAGAAAGGAAGAACTGCAAGACAAACAAAACTATTAGTCTCTCCAAAGGCTACCGTTAAAAGAGCTCAGGGAAGCAGGAGGTCCATGAGATTTACACTTCTTGATGTTACATAACTTTAACTGGCAGGTCAGGAGTTAGCAAGCTAACTGGTTTTCTGCTTTCTTTTATTTGTATGTTTGTTATAAAGGTTTTTCACATCAGAGTATGATGCCATGATAACCTGCAGAGGACCTACCCATCTCTGCTGCAAAGCGCCACTTTGAGATAACCAATCAGAACTGACAGAAATCAGTGAAGCTGCACAATGAATTTTTGATACATTTTGAAATCTAAAATGTGGATCATCTACGGTTTTACTCAAGAGCAGTTTTCTGTTTCAAGATTTAGTTTTGCTGTCTGATAAATGCTGCATAGTTTTCATCAGTGCCCTTTGACCATCGAATCAAAATGGACATGTTCATCAAGCTGCTTGTAAAGCCGGTATAATCACTTAGTCTGGCTTCGCCAAATTATGGCAACAAGACTGTGCCTCTGTGCTGCAGGGCATGCAGCCCATCAATTAGATACCTCTCTTTTTTCTTGTACTCAATGAAGAAAGACATTCACTTTATTTATTTTTTTTCGTTCAGATTTTCTAAAATCACAAAAAGAAATAAACCCGCTAAAGACATCACAAGACACTTGACATAAAGCATAATTGCTACATTGTCAAATTGTATCGGACTCTGTGATTCACGGGTCAAAATAAAATCTCCTGCCAAAGGTGATACTTCACGCACAAAGTCAGCACAACATCAGGTCCTGTTATCTGTTATCTCAGGTTATGGCTGCTGGTGTCGACTTACTGCCACGTAGAGTTTTCGGTCCTCTGAAAACAGACGGCAACTTGTTTCACTGATCTGCACTGTTTGAACTGGAGAGGCACAAACATCGGTGAAATATGCCTGCTGAGTTCCAGGACAGCACCAGGAACAGCTTCATTCCTGTTACTCAACTTGTTACTGAGAGCACTCTCATCCCTGGAATTTTCCCTGCTCTCATTTAATTTGTTGATTTTTTTTTTTTTTTTTTTTTGCGTGTGTTTTGTAGTTTTCATTTTGTCTGCGCTTGAAAGAGGATGTGCCACTTGGAAAGCAAGAATATATGCAAGTCACACAGAAATGGATTCAGTGCTTTCTTGGGTTCAAGTATGTAAAACGTGTTGTGGTGAATAAATAGTACAAAACTCTATGATTTTCTTTACAGAAACCCAGGCACTGCAGGTGTTACCTATTTATTTTTATTTCTTTTTGAAGCAGTTCTTTTTGAGTAGTCGAATCAAGAGACGTCTTTCACTTGTCGAGAACTGACTGTTGTTTGGATTTCGTTTATACTCTGTGGGAAATCAATTGGATGTAAGTTAACCAACCATCCTCGGCAGAATATATGTCTTTATGTTTTTTAACCAGGCAAAGAAGATTCAAAGGCATTGACCGAGTTTCAAATTCTTCATAAACCATTTGTGGAATTGTCGAGCGAGCCTCCCCACTCGGTTTGTTTAAACAGCTATAATTTTGAAAATAGAATAAAGAAATCTTGTCGAAATCCTTTTGAGTTAGTTAGGAATCATTTTGTCGACACCGTTGAGATAAACTTACAGCGTCTGACAGTTTTAGGAAACTTTTTCATGTATTTTTCTGTTTTCAGTCCCTCTCTTTGTTCTTACCTTTTGTTACCTCCTCATTTTAAGTCCATATTTAAGGCTTGATTTAAGACCCAACTTTGCATCCGCATAAATGTTGCCTCCTTTTGGTTTCAGAACCAGACGTCACACCTAGGAAAAGCATTGTATGTCAATGCCGGTGATTTCTAAAGTGTACAAACACTCGGAAACTAAATTAATCACTACCACAACAAATAAAATGAGATGCCAAAATGCTGACCGCAGGTTCCTGCTAGTCAGTTTTTGTGCTATCGTTATGTGATCCGGACCGCAGGAATCGCACTACCACAGGCCAAAGAGCTTTCAGAACTCTGTAAGTCTAGATCAGGTTAAGTACAGAGCAGAATTGCTGCCCGACAAGCTGTGGATGGAAACATATGGCTTATGTATGTACTGTAACGCACTGTTGGCTGTTGAGTAACACAATGGTATCATGAGAAAATGTAATCCACGCCAGCTTGTTGATATTAAAATCACCATGATGCAAACTGTAAAATCACAATCTCAACAACATGTCATATTTTGTTAACAGTGCATTGTCATGGAAAGTCAAATTCACTCCTTGTTCTTTTGTACTGCCCTGTTAAAACCCGCCCTGAGTAGTTTAACTTGCCTAAAAGGTTCAACCTCCACACGATATATATAACCTTTACATTTGAGCTGCAGCAGATGTAAAAGTGCAACATGGATACCCGCTATAAAATGTAACCATCCCTAGATATGATGCTCTGCCTTCACTTAGTGAACTAACATGCCACTTGTACGTAGAGTTTACTCCAACCACCTCTTAGAGTGGACCAAAATAAGGTCTCAGGCACCTTCTTCTTGGTGGGAGTTGACGACTCACAGCCCCCCTGTCCTGAATTTATCAGTTGTGATCACTGGCCAGGATGAAATGATGATAATACATATGAGACTTGAAAATGTTGAATTATCTGTGATTTCCATTGAATCCAGCAGTGGGCAGCAGAGACCTGGCAGTTTGCAGTCCTGGTTATATTGTTTGACTGCATGTTTCTGGCTAGCTCAATGAAATCTACATCTTCCACTATTCTGCTCTGGTTTTTTTTTTTCTTTAGCATGAACTAAACATTTCAATCTGCACCCTTTTTCTACAAAGGGAAAAATATGTTATTTAAAAGACTGCTGATGTGGGGAAAATAGCCGCTATCGGCATAGATGAGGCAGGAAACTTTCGAACATTCCAGCTTTAGTTTTCACTGCCCAGTAGATACAGGAAGGGAATGCGAATGCAACTGCATAAATGCCTGATATTTTTGTTTGCAACATTTGGTAGAACGTAAGCCAAAATAGGAGCCAAAACAAAACATTTTTTTACTATTTCGTTAAATGCATGATGTATGAAATTCACTTCACAGATAATTCTCAAGTACCTTTATTCTCTTTGAGAACGGTAATCTCTTAAAATGGTAATTTGGGTTTGACATGTAGAACACAGCGGCACCTTAGAGAGATGCAACTTATACATAACTCTTAAATCTAGAGTGTGTTAATACACCTTTATTAGTAAATGTTTTTACAGCGGTTCCACAATCTGATGGTTTATTAATTTCATTCTGTGGTTGAACTGTCTTCACTGTTGCCCAGAATGTATTTAAATTCAGTTACAAGCCAGACTGGGCAACAAGTTCCTTCGCCACTATGTCACGAACACACACATGCACACACACATATACCTTGTGTTTACTACATGCTGGATTTATCTGAGAGAAATGAGGAATTGGATATGAATGTCGTCTGAACTCCGCCCTCAGTGGGAACAGTCCATTTGATCTAGATCAAGGGTATCAGCAATCAGTAAAAATTGGAGCATCATTGAAAATGAGCAAGCAAAAAATAAATCATTCCTAATCACGCACATTAAAAGCACAAGGGTGAGATTACCAATATTCTCGGACGTATTTATTCAAATGCCTAATTCAAAAGGCCTAAGAGAGCTGTAGCAAGCATAGAAATGAGGCTGTTGTCTAATTTTCATGTCGTTTTACTGAGGGCACATTGTGTCAATGTAGGTTTTACTTTAATGAATGAAGATTGAGGGAACCCTGAAAGGAAGCTGGCCAGCAAAATTCCTCCAGACTCCGTCTCTGCTTTTCCACCAATCAGTCCAGCCATTAAGCTTCAATTACAGATAACAAAGAGTGTTATTTCTACATTGCACAATAAACATAATGTTATTTAGTGATGTGTCAGGTTAAGCATGAGGCTGCTGATTAAATAATCTCATAAAGGTTCTTCAGGTTAGGCGTGGTGGTTTAATGCCCAGACACCAGCGAGTATTTTAGGTCTTCCACCCACATCTGGCTCGATAAGCTGGGGCCGAGTGTCAAGGTGACGGACAGTCTCAAAACTGAAACCCAGGTGTCACCAACCTGGTGAGTATCTTCAGGATTGGTCAGTATTATTGATTTACTCTTTGTGTGTGTGTGTGTGTCTGTCCATGAGTATAAATGGAAATGTGCTGTATTTACTTTTCTCAGGCTACTGACTTTATCTGACTTTTTCATCACAGTATTTTGATTTACTTTTCTTTGAAACTATCAGTCGGAGAGAGACATCTGTTCTCACTTTTTCTCAGACAAAACAGTTTTGGGACCACGACTGGGCCAGATCTCCAACAAATCTGAGTTAAGGTTTGCATGGCACAACAATCAGTAACAGAATTGTGGAAGTGGCAGAGCCGAGTCTGGGAGATAATAATAGACAACTTATTGGCCCGCATTTAGCTGAAGCTGAATTTAACATTTAACCCCAAACAAAAACTCAATAAAAACCTTTTCACATGTCTTCGCTCACTATATTTGCTTTAGAATTTGCAGTCTTATGACTCTTGGCAACCTAACCTTTGTGGTGTGTGTGTGTGTGTGTGTTTGTGTGCGTGTTTGTGTGTGTGGATGTCACTCCATATGTGACATAGAAAGGTGTTTGGCGTCTGTAGTTTCATTTAGTTGTTACTCTGCTTCTCCCTGAAGCGCCGACTTCAACCGCAATACTCGAGATTTAATAATACAATATCAGAAGGTAACTTTGAATTATTTTGTTTTCTCGCCCCGTTTTCTCATTTCCTTTTCCTCTCTCGTTGTTTTCTCCTTCCGATTTGTCCGATGGCTGATTATAGCCTGACTCAACTTCCTGCAATAAGCCTTACACTTCAAATCATCCTTAAATAGTGCTTTTATGCTTTAACGAACTCGACCCGAGTTCGGTTTGATTTGGAATCGGATAGCCTCTGTAGGTCAGGCGAGATGTTAGTCTTTTGTCTGGACTCTGGTCCGAGGCAACTTTCACACCTGCTTAGAGTTCAGATTAATGTGGAAAGTCCAAAGGTCCGGACCACACAGCGTCATAGTGAAAACACAATTAGACTCGACTCCGTGACTTCAATGGGGGTTCATTAAGCCAGGATTTGCCAAACACGTCCACAGACCCATGCATAACTTTTAATAAAACACTGTTTTTGCTCATTTTTTTACACGAAAAATATGAAGCGTGTGTTGCAGGAGCAATAATTGATCCTTGTTCATATCTTGTTCATAAAGTGTGTGTTTGAGAGAGATTTTTTTTTTTGTGAATTTTTGAGAATAAATGCCTCTTTTTTTTGATCGGCGGAGTATAAAGCTCATAGTGTGTTCCTCGTGCAGCAGATGGATCCTGGCTGGGCCAGGGGAAGAATAAAGTGTGGGTTCAAACATGCTGAAGCAATAATAATCTTTAATGTGTTCCATCGCTCATAAAAGAACTGTACCTGGTGCCACTCTGGCTGCCCCTCCGACTCCTGCTTATCCCACATTACTGCGCTCTCTGCCTCACATTTAAACTCACACACACACACACACACACACACGCCCCTCTCATTTCACTGCAATACACCGTTTCTTCCTAAATGAAAGTTAAGAATGCCGTTTTCCCCACTTACTTTACAACTCCTCTACAAGTTATCTCTCCATCAGCTCACAATAGACATCATAGAAAATGCTCGGTTGCAGCTCGATATGGAGTGTGTACTTGTGTTGCATGCACAATAAATCAAAGAGCATCTGTGCTATCTCTCCCAGATGTTCCTACCATCCATCTGGACACACACACACACACACACAAATAAATCATCA
>CAAKHD010004828.1:0-44092 GCA_901007705.1 Fistularia tabacaria
GGGGGGAGGCACACACACATAAATATTTAAATCCTCTCTCTCATTCTGCAGCTGAGAGAGACAGTTGTCACAGACACCCATGCCCATCAATACTCCACTCTCACTCATACTTCTTTCTGACAGCAGCCTTCAGTTACATCACAGGGAAACAGTTAAACACAGTGTCAGCGAGTGTGTGTCTGTTTACAAGCTGAACTGGGAACACTATCTCCTGCCTTGACACTAGTACTTGAAGGTATTTTGTCTCTTTTATAAGTGACAACTGAACTGTATTATTATTTAGATATAGTTGTAATTCATAATCTTTAAGTAATAATTGGATAATATGTACTGGAAAATATGAAAGTAAAAGAAGACAAGAATTTGACAAAAACATTACTTTGTAAATTTACTGGGTAAGTCACAAAAATAGCAACACCTGTTTCTGTTGTTTAATATGGCTTTCATTAATCAGGACTTAAAATTACCTGATAAACAGTGTATCACCTGAAATTTTAAGGGATGTTATTTTAAAAATAGTTAAAGAATTTATGCAAAAAATTAAAGTCAGTAAAATAGTTGAAAATGAAAAAAAATATATATATTTTTTTTAACCATGAGATCAAGCGGACAGTCAAATGGAGGGGTTATATTTGATGATTGTAAAATGTGAGGAATTGTAGGAGAGAAGGAAATGCTTTCCATAAGGTTGTACCCTGGGAAAATAAGGAGAACTATGCAATCTGAGTTTTTGTCTTTGTTTTTTTAATAGAAGACCCCAACTTGACCTCTGACTACCAAACTCTAAAATAAGACATAAAATAATAAAAAGCTCCAAACAGTAGTTGTTTTTACTGTTTTTATTTAGGAACTATCAATCTCTTCATTTAAACATGTCATGATAAAGCTGCCGTGCTGTTTTTTGTTTTGATCTTCAAATGATACCATGGAGGGCACACCTTAAAACAGTGACCAGTTTACTCATTGGAACTAAATGAATATCAAATGCGATGTTGCATCCAGGTATTTAATCTCAGCAAGCATGCAGATGTCGACGAACATACACACAGTAGAGTACCTGCGGGGGGTTTTCCGAGTCCTCAGCTGGATACTTGAGCAGGCGCAGTACTCTGGAGAGCTGCAACAAAACACAGGCAATCGCTCGGATTAAAACAAATCAGTTTGATCAGAGAATTTGGGCTGTCTTAATGAACAAAGACTCCCGGAACATCTGGATATATCACTGATTGATTCAGAGCTGCTCATCATGAGGATACATATTCAATATAACATGGGAGACATATTGTGGTATATGTTTGGGGTGTCTACATCCAGATCAGTTTTTGTCCTGACAATGAAAATTAATGTTTTTAAGACTTCATGACTAAACGATAATTAGGCACCTTTGAAAACAGCACCAGCATATAACTAACCATAAAGATCACCAAGAAATGGTTGAAAGAGTTCAGACACGTGTTAATATTACCAATAAATGTATTAAAGATCGCGAGAAATTTTCAAACAAAGGCAGCCAGTATTCATGGGAAACCATCTCTATTCCAGGTGCATTCACAGTCATCTCATTACACTGAAGACACAAGGAGTTGTGTATCTGATTAACCTAAGGCATGAGGATATATAACCATATTGAAAATGAAATATACATTCTGTGTATATTCATTATCTGTGACAGTGTGAAGCTGAGTGACTGATAGAAACAAAGTGAGCCGGTCATACGTGATAATACACGCAGTGAGAAAAGCAAGTTGTCACTTGTCAGTGCGTCCTCTCCTCCATGTCACTCAGCTGAAACTAGAGACAAAACAAATCAGGACAAAAGACATCAAACTGGAGCGAAAAACTCCATGGCTATGGCTGTTGACTCAAGCACGTCTCGGCTTAGAAGTCCTTCAGGATTCAAGGATCCTAAAGACACCACTGTTTGAAAGAAATACATCATACGTACCAGAAGCTCATTTGAGCCGAATGTTTCCTCATTCTTGTCGGATAGATGAGTACATGGTTGCCCAAGACGACAATTTGGGTTTTTGAGCTGCATTTAACAATTCCAAGGGCAAACATGATGAGACAGATTTACCATGGGGGTCAAGATCATAAAGGAACTGTTATGATACTGTCAGAACTCCTTGCTCATAATAATGTCATCATTTATTTTGATTCAGGAAACTCTTGCTGTTTTTCCATTGCAGTTCTCATATAGTACTGCAAGAAGAAACACCTGCAAATATTGTGGTATTGATACCCTGTCTGACCCCTAATAAACAAAACAGGGCGAGGCCCCCACCCCCAATTTGGCATTCCTATCAATATCAGGCATGGAAAATAATTCAACTATCTATTAGAATATTTTGATTTACGCCACCTCTCCGTGTGCATAAGAAATTAAAAGCCCCCTTTTTCACTCTGAGGAACAACTGAAATACATGGCTGGCTCTGGCAGAAGATTACACCCTCTGTAATAAACTGAAGCTGCTCAAACATCAGACCTTCATTTAACAAGTTTTGCTAGTTATGGGCTGCCGCAGGCAGGAAATCTTGACAGAAAATGCAAACTGAAAAAAAAAAAAATGATTGGCATGAATGGTCTCTGAGGGGATGCAGTCTAACCCTGGGTTATTCCCCACCAGTACACAACGAAACTTGATACTGCAGCAAAAACAATCAATTTGAAGCGAGTGGGAACATCTGTGGAGAAACCACGACAATGTAACCAGCAGGATAGGTGGAACATCCTGCTTAAAATCCCCCACAGAAAATCCATTTCCAGCAGGCAGGAGACACACCCTAATCATCACATACCTGAGGGGGCGGGGAAAAAACATGCGTTGATCTCAGAGCTGCAAAGGTCACTTTGTTTTCAGCCCCGTGATTCTTTAGTTGTGAAAAAAATAAGTCATGGCAATATATTCATACGCACTGTAACATTTCTATTTTAATGTCAGTGTTGTTGTGATGTTTAAATCTACTTTCTTTATCCAGACAGCGATAATCTTCCGTTTTAGCTTATCAGAGCATTGACAGAGGCAATTACCAATATCTTAAAATTAGTAAATCCTTTAAGTAGTTGCAACAACTACATTGAAAGTTGGCAAAGGCTACCTTAATAATAAATAGAGGAGAATATCAGAAAACCAGGAATAAAACTTAAAATTCTCATTTTTACATTTAGAGTTGAGATCAGTGATGTTTGAAGTTTACTGAAAGTCCCCTGTGCATGTTTGATTTAACTGAACTTTTCAGTAGTTTCATGTGTAATGAAATGAGTAAATTGCAAAGTCGTCATTCATTATAAGACAGGCAAGAAACAAAACACTTAAAACTAAATTGTATCAAGATTTCAAGAAAATTATCTTATGATCCAAAATACCATTAAATTAGCTCAAACCCCCCCCCCCACCCACCCAAAAAAAAAAAAATCACTAAGAAGTGAAAGAATAAAAATACACCAATGATATAAGTCATCCTGTGTCATCTTTCTTTTAATTTCATTCAGACCACAATCCCAAACAGTGGATAACCTGGAGTTGAACTACGGCCAATGGTTCTGAGGAGACAACGGGTATGTAAGTGTTGGGTTTCTGACACAAAATTACAATTTTTAGTCTAATCTTTTTTTTGTACTAGCACTTATTTCTGTTCATCATAAGGAGCTGTCTACATGAGATCCCTAACACTGCACGTTCTCCTGATAAGCTTATACGCATCGGCCAGCCCAGTGTGGTTCGAAAGACACGGAGAGCAAGAGGACTGGTGCACTCTTCAATGGTGATGCACAAATATAGGAAGTGCACATGTAGCAGGTGGGAGGAAATGAAAAAACTTCTGATTTTCTCCACATCATAAGTTTTTCCAAAAAACACATTTCCTCTTCACAACAACTTCATACTCTGAGATGTAGATAAAACAAAAGCGTCGAATGGAAGATAAACTAATAAAAGAAGAGAACATTACATGCTTGACTTGTAGCAAACCAGTAAAAGACTGCCTCCAAGTATGTTGAGTTAAGAATAAATGAATGCCAACCGGAGGCTTCCATGTTGTTGTTACAGTGGAAAACTACAGAGGCAACTGAAAGTCTGATCACCCAGAAACAGTGTCTGAACACCCACGTACTGGACTTTCAGTCTCATCTGGTTCATTCTTTCACTCAGGATGAAAATGTAAAAATCAAGTGAAATCAATGACACCTCAGACACATGACTGAATGGGTCACAACCAATCATTTATGATCGAAAATGTAATTGAACTTTTTTTAAAAACATCCACAAAACATCTTTTTTCAGCGGATTTCTGTTTAATCTGTAGCAGTTTTAATGCCATTTCTTGCTATTCTGAGAATGATATCTCGCAGATTTCCCTTCGTATTTACCCATTATTTTGAATACAGCAAAATTCCATGCCGCGATTTTTTGATACGAGCAAAATAACACAATGTCACAGTTACAGAGTTTATTTATAATGTTGCATTTCCAACTGTGTGAGCTGAAATGTTGTGCGACTTGCCAGGTAAGACACGTTCATCTCTCATCGAGAGCCAAAGATCAAATGGCCAAACATATGAAACACCAATGACGGGATTCCACAGAGACGTGACGGTTTTAGAAAACATAGTACTCTATCATCAGCCTTTCAATTATGAATTCTTGGTTGGTTTTGACAGTGAAGCTAAGACATCTTATCTTGACGTAAGGCGGTGTTTCTCTGTAATTCACCCTTAAGGTTTTGTCAATTATAAGACAACATAGCTCGACAATTCATAGGAAAAATCGTCTCGAATAATTACCAAGCTGATCGTCACCCTGCTGAAGGGATGATAAGCCTCCGGGCCAATTCAGCTAATTGCCCAATAACAGCTCTTTCCTGCAGGCGGTCGCACGCAGGAGGGGCCGGTCAGTGAACGCATCGCTAGCCCCGCGTTAGCACCCCGTGTTTGACCTGCTCCCGACGGGAAACAACCGTGACAACGGAAAAGTTGCAATGAGACGCTTCCTCGGTGGTATTTACCGACAGAGTGGAAAAAAAAAAAAAAAAAAAAAAAAGTATTGGCAGCTAATGGCTAAATTGGATTAGCTCCCCGGTAACCCGTCAGGAATTTACATGTTCTGACTCAGACAGTCGGTCGGTGTCCCTAAGTGGACGGTAATCTTGCGTTGCCGTCCGAGTCCTCGTCGGTTTGGTACATTCGGGGTTGTCATCCATTTAGAGACAGTTTTCACTCGTTTAACAAGTTTTAAGAGGCGCGTCGAGCAAATACAGTCGTGTGGCAACGAGGGAAAATACATTGCTGGCAGTTGACGTTTTACTCAGCTGTCGCAAACACCCCTTGCGGAATCTAAGTCAGAGTTTCAGTCGGTAGAAAACAACAAGTTCTTCCCGGCTTTAGCCCAACTTGGCATCATGTTAGCCTAGCTGACTCACCTGTGCGTGTGAGACTACCAGGCTCTTGTTTCCCTCTCCGTGATACTTCCAGTCGTTCTCGTCCATTTTGTCTAGTTCCATCACCGCAACAGCGACAAGCCGAAATGTCGTTGACGACTGGAAAGTCACTCGCAGCCACACGGGAGCGTACAAGTCGTCCGACCGATGCCGCTCGCTGCTAGCAGCGATTCAAACGATACAGCACCGACCGATCGACCGCTGCCCGGCCAGATACCGACTACTGTGGTACTTCCTCCTCCTCCTTCTTCCTCGCTCGCTCCTAACGTGTTTAATAGTTGTTGATCAGCGCGCTGGCGCTTCACCGCCACCTGTCGGCGTGGCATTGAAGCTAAAAATACTGGTGCCTCGACAGCTGGGCTTCCAGGTTGTGCTCCAAAAGAGAAGGCCCCAAAGGCATAAAACCTTTCATTGTAACGACACTGTGGTTACTCACTGCTGGCGGGTGAGATAAATTGGGCACTTCGTGTGAACTTCTCTTACACAGAGTATAGGATGTCACAGAGATTCTCATCCAGATCACGGTCAGCTGTTGTCGAAATCGTGGCGACTGGACTTGAAATTCTTTCTTGAAGACAATAGAGTATCCCCCCCCAAAATCTTGCCCCTGACAGTTTCCCATACATAAAATGACAAAAAAAAAATAAACAGGAGTACGGTTAAGCACAACCGCCCAACAGCAAGAAGGTTTCTGGTTTGATCACAGCTGAGGCCTTTCACTGTGGACTTCAGGTTCTGTCCATATCTGAGTAGGCTTTCTTCCGGGTTCTCCGCTTTCCTCCCATGGCTCAGAAACATGCAATAGGGTAAAGGCCCTAAATAACCAAGACATGTGACTAGTTGTACGTCTCCATTGGAGGCCCTGTGATTGACTGGCAAACGGGGTCCACGTCCCCTGAAAGAATGGCAAAATGGAAAAAATCCAATTACAAAAACACACACAAATATATGAAAAAAGGGAACGATTTATTTTTACTTAACCTTATCCTGACCCAGGATGTGGTACTGATTAGATTATGACGCCATCAAAAAAAGGTGATACGGCAACAAGATGCTGAAAACCTTCTGACAAATGCCAAACGGAACAAAGTTGTACATTTTTTTCAGAATTTCTCCATGAAAGTATGTTTTCCTCCCTCCCACTGACAAGTGACTATGTAGTGCTTGCAATTCCAGAGTATGGCTGGGGAAATGATTCATGTCTTCCAACTTGGAAAGAAAATTTAATTTGATTTTAAAATGTTGCTCTAAAAGGAAAAAAACAGAATGTAATGGGAGGAAAGTTAATATACAGTGAAAGAAAAAAAAATCCAGGAGGAAGTTAAAGGTATAAGTCTGAATTAGAACAATTAAAATGATCTCACTTTTTATGAAAAACTAGTTACATAAAAGCAATGCCGAAAAAATACATGAAACTTGCTAAAAAAAAAACTACAAGAACTTCCTGGTGTAAACTGAAAGGAAAGAGGGTTGAAGACAAAAAGGAACTTGATGGACTTCTCTCAAAAGACTGTTACGTGTAGGAACAGCAGCAGCTTAACGGTGGGACTTCATTGTATTTTGATAATTTAAATTCTATTGTTTCTCCATGATTATTTATTTCTGTCAACTCAATTGCCATTTTGAGGATATTAGATGCACACTTTTATTCTTCTACTTTTCCGTTCTGAGGCTGGTTGGTTTTGCCGTTTTGATGGAGCAGATAATCGATCACAGCGCATCACCCCTGCTCTGATGTCCCGCCTTCTGGGCTGTAATGGAGAGGGAGGCATGACTAATGCCGTGACACACTAGGTCCAGAAGTGGAAGCGTCCAGTTGATCATATGACGCATGATTAACGTTTGCACTCAAGAAAAAATCCCTCAGCCGCTAACTAAGAGAAGTACTTTCTCTTTGTTGCTTAACATGTGAATGGTTTGAGCCGTTATGGCCTTGTTATCTACTATTTTACGAACATTAGTCTAGCTTTATCTATATACAGTATCAATTTGGGAATACTGTGGTGAGGGCTCTTTTTTACAGGTTAAGTATGCCTCTGCAGCAGGGACATGCAAAATACATTTCATAAAAGGCATTTTATGAGTTTCCTCAATTAAAATGATTTTAGTGCTAACCTTGCATACTACATAAGTTTATAACGTATGACTCAAACAAGGGTACTTCACTCTGCTCTGGATACCTTTACAACACATTAGATAGTATATGAGAAGAAAAAAAAATGTGTTGGCTAAGTTAAACCCAGACAAACAGAATTCTGACTATAATTAACAGAATAAGCTTTTGCAGAATTAGCACAGAAATAAAGTGCAACTCGCAGGAAAACACGGTATTTACTCCACTGACAGATTTAAAACTTGGATAAAATGGTAAATGACTGGAAATTGATTCTACCTCCAACTTTTAAACATCAAGAATTCAGGCTTGAGCACAAAACCACAGGAGCTTAATTTATAAATCAAAATGTTTAATACGTATAAAAACAAGATGAAAGACAACACACACACACACACACACACACAGACACACACACACACACACACACACACACACACACACACACACACACACACACACACTCACACACTCTATCAGGACACAGGCATTCTATCCATTACTGATGCTAGAGGGGATGTCAGCTCTACTGGGACGAATTGGGCTGCACCCTGCCTGTGGCGCTTTGCTCTGGGTGAGAGAGGAAACAGCCTGCTGTTCAAACTCAGTCTGTACAACAGCAGGCTTTGTGTCCCTTTGTTTGGCCTCTTGATGATCCTCCACCCGCAACACCATCCAATCAGTCCATCCCTCCAATGTCGTGCTGTTTGTACGACTGTGACACCAAAGTCCCTGCAGAGGAAGGCTGGCGTCATTCATTGGACATTCATAAACACATTGCCAAGGCCAACGAGAAAAAATGCATTTGTCGGACGGTGAGGTTTGTAACGTGTGTCTTTACCCCTGACTTAAGACTGTTGCATGGTTCCCTTGGTATTTTTTTCCCAAAAGGTTCATGAAATGGTTTTCTAAAACCACTTATTTGGATAATGGTGTAACCCATGATGCAATATTGAATTAATATCAGAAAAAAGATGATTGTATCAAGAAGGATGCAGGAGGATTAGGAATAGTATAAATTTATTCTTGTCATTGTTGCAACTTCATTCCTGAAATTGTGGAGAAGGGAGATAAGCCATGACCCTGCTAGTCATAGGAACCAAAGTGCTGATCTCATTGTTGTTCTTTCTGATATATCTTACTTTATCGCTTTTCAGCGAGTCATATTTTGTCATTATTCATTTTACTACTTGGCTGGTTATTTTTTTCTGGGCAATTATTTTAATTCATAATCAATTTATTTCTATCTAAATACATGGGATAGGGGCTTTGACCAAGTCAGTCAGACCTGACTGAAAATTAGTTTAAAAAAATAAACAATTTCATTAAAAACAGCCTTTGTAGGGTGTTTAGATGGAATTGCTGACAACGAGGAGCCAAAGGAGCCTCTCAGTTACTTGAAAACAAAGTCCCCCGTGTTCCTTTAAGTGAAGGAAAACTCATCCTTTTACATTCTGCTCGTGAATAACATCTTGTTCGTCTCTCAGGTAACAAGACTAAAATGTTGAACTTGGCCTTTACTCCTTTCACTCATAAATATATAGTAATCGTTACAATAATTTACAGGTTGACTGTCACTGGGGTTCTCAAGCTTTTTCAGGGGATACATCCCACAATGAAAGGCTCAATAAAAAAGTTACCAATCTTTTTTTCAACAGAGTAGTAAAAGATACCCTGTTCATTCAACCACAGTACATTCTTCATCTATTTGAGCCCTTTTGAGATGATATGGAAGTCTGCAGGGTTTTCCCCCACAATGATTATGTTGCATGTCACTTCCTATTAGTAAATATAATCCAGATGTAATCTAGAATAAACATACAGGCATTTACAACTTTAACCTCAAGGTGTAATCTTCATGTCAAGATGCATTTAAAGCAGTGTTTTTTTTCATTCCACTTTTCAGAGTTGCTAGGCAGCAGGATAAACAATACTGGCTATGTGGGCAGCAACAACACACAACTAAGTGTGTGTGTGTGTGTGTGTGTGTGTGTGTGTGTACTCCTACATTTGCTGAGAGATGATGATTAAATTATTTCCTCAAATGGGAATGGCGGATTTATCATGACATGAAACTGTGAGTTCAACCTGTCACATCAGTTATATTGCAATGGGTAACTGGCTGTTTGTTGTTATCGTTATTGAGTTATTTACGGTCCTTGATGGGGGAAAGATGGCACATTTAAGTGATATAGTCTATCTCATTTCTCTGAACTGAGAAATGTTGTTTAATAACGCATTAAAATGACAAATTGTGCATATATGTAAAGATTCTCTGCAAGGCACTTTTAGAAATTTCTGAACAATTAATTCCAATTAGTAATTTTCCATTTAATACGATTATTTTTATTTATTATTTTTATAAATAATATCTAAACTAAAGACAAAACTTAAACCAATTCATGACTCAAGACTGGGGCAGTCCATTGAGGACAGTTTCTCATACAAAGTGACTCCTGGTAGTTTGCCTTGTAAAAAAAAAGTCCTGAACTTTTTAAGTTATTTTTTTCATATCTTAACATTTTTAAATCCAGGCAGATTCTATATGCTTTCATTCCTGAAAATAAATAAAATTGATGATTTCTAACCATTTCTGACGATGATTTTTAAAAAATGATCTCAATATCATCACTAAGGATCCAGACACCTTCACCGCGTTTCTGAGGAAACCCTTTGCTGTGTGATGATGTGTTTTGTATCACTAGAAGACGGAAAAAATGAACTGCTCATTTTTGTAGTTGACTCATGGCAGGAGTTGAATTTAGGGGAATTCAGTCCATTTTTAACTGGAGGAAAAAGGAACATGTCAATGTGTTTGATGTTAAGACGGCAAATTGGGATAAGCAGCTGCAGATCCTTCGGACACACAAACAGAAAGAGAAGACACACCCTGAGCGGCACTGCTGCAGACAAACGTTGAGTTCACAAATCAAGCCCAAGGAGCGAGGCGGGAGTGGGGGGCAGGAGGGTCAAAGGCCAAGCAGGAAGGAGATGTAGACTAGCCAGCTAGCCCGCAGGGAAACAAGTTGCACCGACCCACTGTAAGCCACTTTCAGCACCCATCTGCCAACCACAGTCCAGCTTCATCCGTATTTACATAACAGCAAATTTAACAGTGAAGCTGAAGTTAGCAAAGATTTTAATGCTGTAAAGCCACAGTCTGGGAGGTAAGAGTCACTGGTGAATAAGAAAACTTTGTGTTCCTCATCAGCAAGCTGCCTCACTGGTAGTGATACTTTGGTTAAAAAAAAATGTTAAACCTCTGGGCATTTCATATGTTTTTAACTGACTGTGTGGGACACACCAAGAAATTCAAGATGAGTTTTAATAAAAATTGTTTTAAAAAAGCCATAGCATGACAAGTATAAACTCATAATAGGATTAAAGTGATTTCACAGGAAAAGCGTAGCAATAAAGATGGCAAGAAAAAAAAAATTGTGCTTTTTGGGTCATTTCAAAAATTGACATCCAGTGCATCATGTGACATTTAAATGTTTTATTACGAAATAGTAGAATCCTCAATAAAATCACTACTAGTCAGGGTCATTGTTCTCAGGACCAGCTGATAGGGAGTATTTCAGACTGTGAGTTCTTTTCTTACATCAGTCATGTTAGTCTGGACCAGGGCAATGCAATTACCTGGCTCCTCCAGACTGTGGCTTTACAGTAGAGGGCGACTATCAGCGAGATGTGTCGACAGGGGGTGGGGGGGGTTGTTGATGTTGGGTGGAAGCAGCAGAGGAGGGGGGGGGGGGACTTTGGAGACAGACTGGGCTAGTGTCAGTCAGACTAGCAGAGCTCCCAGACACAGCAGCAGCAGCAGCGGGGGCAGCAGGGCAGTGGCATGCTTACCTGTGGCCAGGCCCCCCTCCGCCCTGCCCTTCATCCCTCCTCCTCCTCCTCCTCCCAGGCCAGAGACGCCCAGGGCCTCCATGGGGAAGGAGGGGCGTTCGCCCCTGTAGGGCTTGGGCCTGAAGGCGAAGTCTTTGTCTTTACCTTTGGAGCCTTTCGGTCTGCCTGCTGTCTTCTTCTTGGACTTGCTATCGCCCTTCACGCCCAGCAGGGGGTGCACCTCTGAGGACCGAGGACAAGCTCAGAATCAACTCAGGTTTTAAGAGGATTACAGCAGACAAAGCAACAAAGGTTTTCCTTAGTTCTACAATCATAAGAGTGCCAGGTTAAATACTTAAAAGGGATAGTTGAGATCAAAGTAAAGGGAAAAAACAGATCATGCTATTTAGTTACATACTTTAGTCTGATTTGCTGATTTTTTGTGATGACCGCCTTCTAATGAAGTCTCTTGTGGAGGAGCAATTAATAACTTTGAAATGTGCCTCTTTTTCCAGGAATACAGATCCACATTTAAAGCTATTCAACAGGCTGTAATGTCAGTATAGAGTTGATGGACTCTTCATGACAGGAAAGCGTCTCGATGAAAACTGCTCGTAATTAAGTCAATAATACAAGGAATGGGGGCGGTACGGTGGCGCAGTGGTTAGCGCTTCGGCCTCACAGCACGAAGGACCCTTGTTCGAGTCCGACAAGGGGACCTTTCTGTGTGGAGTTTGCACGTGTTCTCCCCGTGTCTGCGTGACTTTCCTCCGGGTTCTCCGGTGTCATCCCACAGTCCAAAAACATGCAGCAGGTTAATTGGAAAAAATAATTGGGAATATTGCCCCGAATGAGTGAGAGAGTGAATGGTAATTTGTCTGTATATGTGGCCCTGCGATTGACTGGCGACCAATCCAGGCTGTACCCCACCTCTCACCCGTTGACAGCTGGGCTAGGCTCCAGCATCCCCCTGCGACCCTGAGTAGGATAAGCGGCAGATGATGGATGGATGGATGGATGAATATGAGGGATGTTTCTTAAGAGGCCCTGGATGTTATGATTTTATTCACAGGTGTGGTTCACGTCCTCACCGTCACTTGGCACCCCCTGCAATTCGATGTTGGTGGTGCGAGCCTTCTTCTTGGCTGGACCCCCATCAGATGAAGGTTGCCGCTGCTTCTTGTCCCCCCCAGCTAATGCGTCGTCTGGGGTAGTGCCCTGAACAGAGTCTGGTGGAGGGCCGAAGGGGTTTTCCTCTGGGTCTTCAACTTCTGGAGCAATTGGCAGGTACAGCAGGGCCTTGTAATCCTCAAGCTCCTCATCACTATGAATATAAGCAAGGCACTTAGCAGTTGCACAATTCACTATAATCCCTATTTACTGTGCCACTTGGGGCAAAATAACATGTTAAAATTTTAATGTGTACTTTGTTTCAAAGTTCCATTTTTCTTTCTCACCTGCTGCAAAAAGCAACAATGGGGTCAACGGTGGTGACATCCACTTCCTCATCCTCCGCTGCGTCTGCACCTGCAAACGAACAAATGAGCCATTCAGAAAACCAGAGAAACCAGTGAAACCAGCGCACCTGATCATCCATCTTCAGAGTGAAGCCAAAACACATGACTCATTTAAATACAAACAAATACGATGCTGAGGCTAGACTTGAAATAACCTCAGCAGGTCTTTGTTTTGCACACACAGCCTTCCCAACTGCCATCATTGCGTAAGTACAAGGGTCACTGTTGGGGAATCAATATCTAAAGATGTGGAAGATGTGTGTGTGTGTGTGTGTGTGTGTGTGTGTGTGTGTGTGTGTGTGTGTGTGTGTGTGTGTGTGTGTGTGTGTGTTACCCACCTGTCTGCTCAGGTTCACTCTTGTCTTCATCTTCTATGTCAAATTCAGACTCTCGCTCTTCATACTCCACATTTTCATCCAGTTCCTTGAAGTCTGGAGCGAAAGCACTCCAGTTTTCCTGCATACAAAGGAAATGTGAAGATACCGACCAATATTTGAGATAAACCCAGATTGTGGTTTAGTTGAATTAGAAGCTGAATCCGCTCACTTTTGACTGGAAACACAAATGCAACTCATTAAACACTAATTCCTCATAATCCTCTTTCTACTTACCACTTGATTCTGAGCCCAGATTGATACAACTCCGCTGGAGATGGATGCAATAATAGGACGGACAGGATGCCACTAGACAAAAGGTCAAACATGAGAGGTAAACAATGTGGTTTCTTGGTAAAACAAAAAAATATAGAAGGGCTAATAATAAACGTCTTGTCTTCCTTACGGCCACGTCCAGCAGCAGCTCTCCCCTCGTTCCGTGCAGGATCTTCACCAGGTTGCCGATGCTCTTCTCCCAAATGTAGAGGGCGTGTTGCCGAGCTGAGCCCGCAACAATGTACTCCCCATCTCCTGAGAAACAGCAGCGCTTCCATGGCGTCCTAGCCACAGGAAACATTAAACAGAAGACATGAAAAAATATGTACGCGTTCATCATACCTTTAAAGATATGATTAATCGGTTCTTACAAAGAAAAAAGTGGATGTAAGTTTTTCAATGCATAATTTCTTCCAGGACTTTAATTGCATTGTTAACGAATAGTTTACAACAACTTCAGTGGCCTGAAGAGTGAACTGGCAACAACATTAATCATTTTAGAGAACAATAAGTTAATTGTGAAACAAAGTGGCTTGACGGCAAAGGAGGTGTAACTCCTTGGAAGACTATGTGCACAGACTGGGTGTTACAAAAGCAACACATTGTGCGAAGACCAAAAAAATTAGACATCTCTCATGTTGAACATATGAGAGGGATAATGTTTTGACCTTTTCACTATTTGGGTTGAATTTTCTCAGTCAGTAATTCCTGATACATTCTACCATCATCACCTGAATCTCTTACAACCAACACAGGAAAGCTACAGACTGTAAACAAATGTATGCTGATGCAAAACCCCTATGATCCTCTTTACTGCGTGGAAGGAAGGACATACCTGTTGACCAGGTCTTGTAATTTCTGCATGGGTTCGGGCTCACCATCTCGGCCACAGGTCAGAATCTCCCTGCCGTCATAGACCCTGATGATTCGGTCTGCTGTGTTAATAAGGAAGCAACTGCTCAAAAAAAACACAACAGAAGATTTTAAGTCAGAGAGGGTTTTTTTGTTTGCTTTCCTGGATGGTCTTCTTTGGTGCAGTCAACCAACGGGATCCAAAATCTTGTCTGGATTTGAGTTTTGGTTGATAAAATGGGTATGATTGAAGGTGTCATTGTCAAGTTAATTATTAGGTGGTATACTTCCAACTTAAACCTTGAGACGATCTAGGCTAGGATATTGATTTGTCCTTAAAACAACGGTCTGATTGTGTCACAGTAGAGGAGAGCTACATGTCTCGGACCAATAATGATTACATTTTACATCAAGTCCATAATGTTTGTATCCTGACAGCAGTCTGAATATGGACAGGGACATTGTTCTAAATCCTGACCTCCTGCAGTTGCTCACCTGCCTTTACGTGCAAATTCGATGGACTTGATGGCTGTGGTGTTGCTGGTTCCAGTGGTCACTCTGAAGGAAGCCACAAGCTCCTGGGTGTTTGTGTTTAACACTAGGATCTGCAGCACACAGAGGGATGTCATTCCTAAAACACATGGTACTGAAACCTTTCCAAAAGTAGAGGTTGCATGAGGAGCTCAAGAGTAAAACGAGTAGCTCTGTTATGTAGGAGTCGGCCAAGGCGGACTATGCATCTGATCTGTTTGCCATCGCGGTACCTCCTCCTGGAGCTATTCAATTAAAATTCAAAATTCAAAAACTTTATTTGTCCCCTTGGGGGCAATTACTATTCTAAACACATCAAAATTTTGCAGCAGATCCTAAAGCAGACCCTGAACACACAGGAGGGATTCTACATCCCAGGTGACTTGGGAACACCATGGCCTCAACAGGGAGGAGCAGCAGTGTGTTGCTGGGTAACCTCACTGAGTCTGCTGCCACAGGACCCAAGAGAGGATAGACCTGTTCTCTGTCCTTAGGTAACAATCAAAGAACCATTGCAATTTCTTTGTAAATGAAATAGGACCTAAACAGTAATTATCTGTTATCTGCCGGATTTCCTGTATGGGAGACAAATTGTTTTTACCTTTACATATTTTGCATACATTTTTAATATATGCAGATAAGAAAAATGAGATTGGCCCCTTAACAGAGTTGTAAAAGCTGAGGTGATGTTGTCTTTGCGAATCCTGAACTCGTTTTTGTGTAACCAGTGCTATAAAACTGAATACACATTGGTGACTACAGCTTTTTTTGATGAAATCACCAATACCGTATTGTCTGGACTATAAGGCACTACTCTTTTCACATGCTTTCAACACTGCAGCTTTAACAACGATGCGGCTAATTTACGGAAGTTTTTTGAGCTTTCAGGGGTAAAAAAAGCAGATGGCCTGAACTTGAAAAAGTTCTTGAAGATTGGGTGAACGCACAGAGAGCAGACGGCCGAGGTGTCCACCGCTGTTCAATTCCGACACCGCAGAAGACGACTTTAATGGTTTTAGTGCGCAGGAGGAAGATGAAGATAGCAATCAGCTGCGGTAGGACAAAGCGGGGATAGATAGTGGATGGATGGATGAACTTTTGTTGACTTGTGTTATTTATTATTGATCTTTTTTAAGAGCCGTGTTGCCGGCACTGTTAAGAATGAAGCATTTCTAGTGTGTATTTGTGGATGTTACTGGTATGCATTTCATTAAAAGTAAAACATTAGTTTCTGTGTAACATCTTTCTGTATAAATATATGTAAAAATATAACTATTTGTTCATTTTTAGCCGGCGTGGCTTATATTCAGGTGCGCTCAATAGTCCAGAAAAAACAGTATTTGCGGTTTTGACACAAGAATGCTGCGGGGTCTTTTCTAATTATTGAGATCACACAACTTCTCTACATTTTCAACTGGAATGAAAGACCCCAATATCCTTCCTAAACTTCAAGTGATTTGAGAAAGGATTTAAAAAAAACTTTTCAGGTCATTTTTACCCACTTTTCAGCTACGTTTTTGTTTAGTTTCAGATGATTTACTGTTTTTTCCAAGCAAATATGAACACTTTTTAATGTAGCGTCTTTTAAATGTTCAGATATTGATTGATAAATCACTCATCATTCAGGTTCATTTGAATAAATTAATTCAATGATAAATAATATTCAAGATCAACTTGATCAGCTTACATTTTTTGCAAAATTCTTCAGCTACTTTCTTCAAAATTAAGAAAAAAAGGTTTAAATAATGTCCCAAGAAAACACAAGATTCTAAAGCACACCCAATCTTTTCTTTCATTTCCCACGTGATATGAATTGGTTGACTGTTTTCCAGATTTTTCAAGTTTTCCAAAATGTTTCGAGAGACTGACCTTTCCTTTCGCGTTTCCTGTGTAGATGTATTCCCCCCGTCGGTCAAAGGCCGCCACCACATTTAGGTCAGAGTCATCATCCACCGGCAGGACTACATGTTTGGAGTCAGACAGTGTCAGCAGAACCGGGGCCGACTTCATGGGACACACCAGCACCTTGTCCCTACAAGAGAAAGCAGGGTATACTGTTACTACTAAACACCTGAGAGTAAAGATGATCTAAAGAGGAGTATTTTAAAGTGGCTGATGTCACTACGGTCAACAGAGGGAGTGACCTGAGTCAAGCCTCGATGGTGACACTCACATGTCTCTGGGATGGTACTGCAGTTTCAGGATGGGTGAGGGGAAACGGAACCGCTGGTCACAGTCTCCTGTCAGGACATCCCACTGTGAGACGATATTGTCTGTGGAGGCGCTCACCAGCTTGTGGCCGTCTCGACTCCAACTGCATACACACATGAACACACAAACACCTATTTAGCATTAAGGGCCAGGTGATATTTCTCCATGTTTATAGATTGGGACTTAACTCTAGTGGCATTTTCTGATTGAAATGTATTGTTCTTACATATTCATCTTAAATATCTATTGTATATAGTTTGGGTTTTTTGGGGTTCCTTTTTTGGATCCCTTCCCATCCAAGGATAAATGAAGTATTTCTATTAAATTCCTGTTTCCCTCGATCCATGTGATTTTTTGCAAAGATATCATAAAATATCAAATTAATCACTGAAGTCATGATGAGATGGCCTAAGAAAATCACTAAGCAATGAACTACAACATTACCCAATAACTAATACAGAAATTACCTGGAAATCATATAAATTCTCCAGATATTAGCAAGAAAATTATGAGAAATATCTTTAAATCAGAATGCAATTCCTCTTGTGTTGGTGATAAATCTAAAACATGTCTATGAATGGTCTCCGTCCTCCAGGTCATGTTTAATCTTGTCTTGACCTGGTTTTAGCTTGATGACATTACACCTCTTATCCAGGCTTTTTTGGCTCTGATTTTTTAAGCATATTCAAAAAAAAAAACATGTCCACTTGCCAAGACAAGATTTGACAACAACAACCTAATAAAAACAAGTTACCAAAAACATAGGAAGAATCAAAAGATTAGGAACGTCATGATCAGATGACTGATGCAGAGCCTGACTGAATGCCGTATTAAGTAGCCTCACAAGAATTTCGGAGAAATGTGGCCTTAAATTCTACACTATCATATTGGGGACACATTCAGTTAGTTTATGTTCTGAATCAAGATGCCCTGATACAAATCAATATCGAAAAACAGATCACTGTACTCTGTAAAATGTATTTCCATATATTTCAGCCCCAACCGTCTTCTGTACAACATCATAAGAAGCATATTTAAGCATACTAAATTCACTTTGTTGTTCCTACTTAAAATGTGATCTGTACTATAGAATAACAAAAGAGGAACTTTTTGATAATTGAAATGATTGATGCAAAGAGTAGAATAATATGCCAATGCTCCACAATCCAGGCAGGAAATATACACAGCTTACTGATGGGGTGAGGTGGTATAATAGTACAAAATTAATGAGGAAAAGATTAATTAATTTTCTCATAAATGAACACTGCTGATAATCTATTCTTTTACATCCCAAGTCACAGCGCCAACATCAGCTGATATCTTAATTTTCAGAACACAGACAGACAGATGGCCATTGTGCCCACTGGTACTGCCTGTCTGTTTCTATTAAGTTTGTCTTTCTTAGCACTGGCAGCTGGCAACAACTTAGAGACGAAAAACATGCTTTGTGTTTAAAAATGTTTCAGTGTATATTCAAACAACCTAAATCACCTTTAGTGTGAGCAAAGTCTGAGATGATGCAGGTGGAGCAGATAAGAAACAGACACGTCTACTTAATGTGTAGATAAGAATGAACTTTCAACAGCCAAGTATGACCTCACACTGCATGACATGTCTCTCACCATAGCGAACAGACTGGGTGGATGTGTGCGCTGATGATTTTGGCAATGCCCCGTGTAAGGAAATCCCAGATGACAATGCGACCGTCGTTGCAACCAACAGCCAGCAGGGTCCCCCAGCGGTTGAAGGTGCAGGTGAGGGCCATGCTGATACAGTCCAAGGTTCCATCTGCCTCCTTGCAACACAAATACAATGAGTGGTGTTGCTGGTGTTAACATTTTATATTAGATATCAGAACTACTCTTCTGGACATTAAGAGCTGGAGATTTACCTCCGGATAGTTCTGCCCGAATGATTCTAGGAGAAGAGAACAAAGGGACATTGATGTGAAAAAACAACTTTGAACAAATGTAACTCAAACACACTATCGAACTGCCCACTGACTAGTTTAGTTTTTTCCAAAAATTAAATTACGGTCAATGAACATGATTTGTGTGAGAACAAAAAAATTAAAGAAGGGTCCAAAGGTTCGAATAGGAAAACGCCAGCCCAACTTAAGAACAATATCTACTTTTTGGGAGATAATTGCAACGAAAATGATTTTTATTTAGCTGCACGAGTGTAACACAATGTATAGCTGATCCAAGATAGAAAATCTCAACTTATTAAAGAAAGTATATCACCAATAAAAAAAAACACCAAAGTGAAGTGTTGATTAATAACGAGAATCATTTTCCGAGAAAAACAATAAAACAGTGAAGGTTAGAAAGTATTTTAAAATAGGTAAGAAAACGAAAATTTAACTCTGAAATTGGCAATTCAATTGAGATATTTCTAAATGAAAAGAAAAAAAAGATTATTCCAATTCACCGCCAGTCAAAACTGCATTTTCTTTGTGCTCTTCCAGATGACCGGTGTAGCTTCACTGTTACATGTTGGAGCAAAATGTGGCACTGAATACCTGTTTTCAGGTCCTTATATGGAGAATGTGACTGGAAATCTGAATTAAAATGGCAAGTCAACTAAAATGAATTTCTGACAAAATTTTGAAGCCAATCCTCGTGCAATATCCACCAAGCCTGGAAAACTTGAAGCCTCTGACAATTCAATTCGTGAAATAAAAATGTATTATTATTTTACACATCAGAAAGTTCACCAAAGGAGAAGTAGACAATTATGATTCGATTTCATTAGAGTTTGGAGAATAGATTACCATAGAACGCTTACATTCCAGTTAGATTTTATAACAAAGACAAGGTCCAGGTGTAACCGTATAACACAAAAGGATTTATAATGAAATGTTACTACAACGTAATTAATTGTCTGGCGTTACCAATAGCAAATTCACCGAATTCCGATTTCGATCGACCAAGACGTCAAAAACCATACAAAACCAACAGTACATTTTAGAAATTATACTTCGTGTGGAATATTTTTTCCGAATTCCATCCTAATAGTCTACTCATTAATGTAATTTCACTGAAGTTAATATCGGCTGTTTGATCATGCTAGGCTAACGTACAATGCTAACCACAACAAGTAAATCAAAATAGTAAATATTAAGAGGGAAAAGACCGAGTTTGAGCTGGTAAATTAGTCAGGATGTTTGAGTCGGTTACCGAGCAGTTCGAGATTCATTGCTGGATGACTTCAAATCCGATATTCCTTGTCAACTGGATTTCACTAAAAAATTCACTCGTATTTACTTCTGCTGTGGCTGCCGGGAGACTGCCGCCGAGAGTACAGAGAGGACCCCAAACAATGCGTCCGGAAATGTGCCTGTTTGAAAAAAACAAACAAACAAAAAAACTTTTAACTGAATGAATGTAGGGGAAAATATCTTCAAACGTTAGTCCCCCCAATCATATTTTTGTCTTTGCTCAAAATTTACTTCGATCTTGATCTCCGAATTGGTCGGAACATATCTGGTTCGCATGGGTCGATGCCCGAACCACACAGTTCAAAACGAGAGGGTTGTTTTCTGTGATGGAAACGTCCATCTCACCCCGATTTTACTGATCTTCTGGTCCCAAGAGGCGAGTTTAGACCACAATTTTGTAAACAAATGTTGCTCAAATACTTCTTGTACAGAAAGTAGAAAGATAAAGCGTTGAATTCACAAATTTGTAAACTAACCTGAAGTCTCTGTGTCAGGAGATAGATCCAGTATTAAGTTGTTCATCATACAAAATTGGTTTTGACGTTCATTATTTGAATAATTTATTTTTTAATATTCACCATCTGCAAGAAACTCAGTTGAACATTAGAATGGAAACAAATTGAAATTTGCGAGGATATTTAGTAAATATTAACAATGGACAGAAAATAAATCATCAACACTTGAACATGAATACAGATAATACGTTTTTGTAAAAGTTTGTTTCAGATGAGAAATGTGAAAAAAGTTGGGTTAAAATTGCTGCATTCAAATTCGTACGTACCAATTTGCGTGTAATGTTTGCAGCATTTGCTAGCCTCAACCACACCAGTCTGAAGCACCTTTATTTTGACGAAAAGTTTGAAACCCCTCTCTGTCAGTCAGGTTTACTCTGCTACAAGTGAAGAAAAGTTGCCAACAACATCATTATGTTGCGGCTGATGTTGCGGCTTTTGCTGACATTTATATAGTACTTTCATATTTTTACTCAGTTCTGTGAACAAGTGTGTAAATGTGTTTGCAGCAAAAGTTCCCCATCATGTCTTAACTGAAACTGGGAGACATTCGAACTACAACTGTTGTGTTTGCAACTCCTGATGATGCAGAATCTGGCACTGGATCCAGGGAGGAAAGTGTACAGACCATCAAACAAGCAACTTATTTTTTTTCAAAATAAGGGCACGGGGAAAAAAAACAACAACCTTGATTTTTCACAAACAGTGATGCCACAGGACCATTTAACAGACAATCTGTGACCATGGTTTTGTATTTGTTTAAATAACAAACAAATATTCCAATAATGTTTGATGAGATGTAACAATGACCCTGAAGTATGCAGGAATGTCACCATGAGAGGTGTGCGAGTCAGCTTAGTTTTCAGAGGTATGCCTTTTCTGTTTCTACAAAGGAAGTCTGACAATTAGAGGAAATTGGACTTTTGGCATAGGGTCTCAGTAGCACAGAAGCAGAAAGGCTTACTGTAGGGCATGTGCTAAACAACGGCAGAAAGGAGGGCTACTGGGAATTACAAGAAGTAATTCAGAAAAAAGAAAATATCCACAGTGTACAAATGCTGAGATAAAACTGAGATTGAAAATTGTTCATTTTTTCATGTTGCAATGTTTAAATTGGCCGAGATCTGACCGATTAATGTGATTTAATAGGAGTAAGTGCATCGGAGTGAAGCCAAAGACAACTCATAGATAAGAACGGATCAGATAAGATGTCTTAAAGTGACATAGATTTTAAAAATAAAAGTGGCACAATTTATAGCTAAACAAAATTGAATATATATCACTGAAATTACGTAATGTGAATAAAATTACAGGTTTAAGCCTTTTTTTTTCTTCATCGACAAGCATGTCCAAACTATAAAAAGGAGATTTTCTTCTTTCGTGTTGGAAAAATAATAAAACAAGGACCTTATTTTGAAGGTCTTGAGCGGATGCAGAAAAAAAAAACACCCCGCTATTTGCGTGCGTGTGCGTCGTATATGCATGTGTGTGTGTGGAAGGCGCCACGTCGGCAGAAGCGGCCGGGTGAAAAGTGACCTGCGTAGATACGCCGTAACTGCGGAGACACGAGAACGAGACCAAAGGAGAACACGGGGGAAAAAGCAGCGGAATCACGGCGGAAAACGGACAAGTGGTGAAAAGGAAGAAGAAAAGAAGAAAGAGGAGGCTGACAGTGCGAGCAGCAGGTTTCTTCTGGTCCCAGTTTTCAGGCAGAGTTTTCCGCTTGGAGGCTGAGAGAAGCTGCGGCGGTGAGAAGTTTCCTCTCCAGGTGTAAAAGAGGCAACAATGGTGAAGGTAAGAACCACCAGCATCGGTGCCTTCCTTCTGTCAAGACTCAAAGTGCAAGCAAGTGTTTTCTTTATTTTCTCATGTGCTTTGACCTTTTTTCGCAGTTCTGACTCACAGAAGTGATAAATAATGAATAAATATTAAACAAACAAACAAACAAACAAACCTCAACAGAGACAATTTCTAGATGCACAATAATCTGCAGTATTCAGTACGAGAGGTTTGGGTTCAGGGTCCCTTCCAGTTGAACATTTATCAGAAAAAACAAAAAAACAAAAAGCAAGTGTGGGAGGTGTTTTTGACGGATAATCCTATTAAATAAAATCCTATTTGTGCTCTTTGATAAAGCATATGAATTATGAAGACTTGAACCTGACAAGCGGCTATTTGTTAAGTCCCAGGAGCTCAAGACACCCACAGAAGTGTGATGACTATTGGCGAGGCACTACTCCTGTAATGGGAGAAAAAAAAAAGATGCATGATTTTTTTTTTACATTCACACAAACAGGAAATTATTAGAAAATATATTGACACTCAAACACACAGAGGAAAACACTTTTAATTCAATTTTATTATCAGCTTTAAGATTATTTAAGCCAAGATCTTATCCCTGAATTATTTTTTCGATAGTTGTATGGATTTTTCTGTATTCATCAAAATGAAAAGTGACCTGAAATTAATAGTTTACACACAATGTACACATTAGGGTTTTTTTCTGTCTGCATTCCCTTCATTCCTCCAGTCAATCACCCATCTTTTCAAGGGTCATAGAGGTTGGGCATGTCAGGTGACCCCACTCAATTTCACATCCTTAAATGCTCAAATTAGCCTCATGTAGGATTCAGAAACCTGGAAATCCACACAGCAAGAAATCTAATCTCAAAAAAAGATGACTTCCAGGGGGAAAAAAGAAACAAATTGTCTGTTGGCTGTTTTACAGATATTGAGGAAAAACGATGGATGCATTTATCTATGCCAGCCAGAAACCCACCTCATATCTGACCTAAAATTGGTTATCAAAGCAAGACGGTATAAAAATATTTGGCTGGCATTAGTTTGTGACTATTCTTTGCCACAAGGTTGCTATTTTGACATTGTGTTGATCCATTTATTAATTAAATTTCCTTTTGAGCTGATATTTACTGGTGAGCCCTGAGGCCAGTGCACGATACAACACCCATTTGGTCAGGAAAAAAGTTCCGGCAGTTATTCACTGTGCTCACATTATTATATTGTTCCATAAAATAGTGACTGTAGGTATCATCCATTCATCCATCTTCTACCACTAAATCGGGACTGGGTTGTGGGGGCAGCAGCTGAAGCAGGGAGGCCCAGAACTCCCTCATCCCCAGCCACTTCGTCCAGCTTTTCTAGGAGGGTCCCGAGGCATTCCCAGGCAAGCCTAGAGACATAGTCTCTCCAGTGTTTTCTGGGTCTTCACCAGGGCCTCCTCCCAACTGGACATGCCCGGAGCACCTTACCAGGGAGGCATTGAGGCATCCTAGCCAGATGCCCGAGTCATGTCATCTGACTCCTCTCCACGTGGAGGAGCATTGACTCTGCTCTGAGCCCCTCCTGGATGGCTGAGCTCCTCACCTTATCTCTAAGGGAGAGCCGAGACGCCCTGTGGAGAAAGCTCATTTCAGGCACTTGGATCCGCAACCCTGTTCTTTAGGTCACAAGCTTTAGGTATTATATGTACATAAAAAATGTGTCAGACTAAATGTGAGGGACGTAGGCCAAGGTTTCAAAAGACTACCGTCATGCTAAGCTAACTAGCGGGAGGTGTGTCTTGAGCTCAACACTGAGGCCCAGAAAAGAGAGGATTCTGCCTTTTCTGGCTTCTAAAAGAATAACTGCAAACAAGCCAGTTCCTCAGAAAATGACTAGTGGTCTTTCATGACAAATGAGATTTACATTTTCACCTAAAGTGTAATGTTTGTATCACGTTTAACTTTTGGCAGATGTGGCTTTTTACAGACTTTTTAACAACGTCATGTGCTACCCAACTTCAGAAAACAAATATTAAGTAATCAATATATATGACTTATAAAGCACAGCTAGGATTTTTTCATAATGTCTAATTTACCACAGGGCATTTTGCTAACTATCTTTGGCTTCAAATAGGAATTTGGTTTTATTGAATATTTTGACAGCAGTTCCATGTTGCAATCATCCTGACATTCGCCCCCCTCTCCCTAGCAGGTAAATTCTGAAATATCCACTATCTATGGAATGTGTAGTGTTTAAGATAATTACATGTTAGGGGACGTCTCTGAGCGCAGAAGGCAAGATAGGGGCTCTAAAATTACTTGCGGAGAAAGGCTTTTCCCTTCCTATTTATACGTGTGTACTACAATTTAATCAGTGTTCTATGGACAGCAAAGGAAGTGCAGGGAGATAACCCAACTTATTTACTTCCTGACTTATGTACGTCTGTAGTCAGTCTTAATTGCTTCTTGTCAGTTTTTTTTCCCCATAATTTAAGTGTCTTTTTCAAGAAGTTCATGAGGCTACCAGCCTGTTTTTTAAATATAGGACATAATTAAGAGGCTTTTACTGACTCACATTTGTTGCCTGATATGCAGAAACGGTTCATGCTCAAAGAAGTGAGGCTGTAAAAGTTAGTTTGTTTTTGTTTTTTTTAGAAATTTCCAAAATTCTAAGTGGAGAATGGTGATGGGTTACAGTATTCCGGTTTTATTGTGATGTACAGAGTTGTTGGACCTGTGAGTAAAAAGGTGCTTCCAAGGTAAAGTTGTTTTTTGTTGTTGTTGTTTTTTTTTTTTTTTCAAATTGTTATTTATTGAGGCTTGATCATGGCATTTGGACATAAAAAACATTCTTAATGACAGATGTGAATATTTGTCTCACACTAAATTAGTTTACCTAGTTGAGCTAAATTCAATACATGATACTTCTAAGTAATTGTTTAACCACCGACTGCACCAAGGTCAGTTTAATATCAGATGATGTTGGATGGATGGTAGTCTAAAAATAAGGATGTTTTTATGTCCAATGTGTGACATAAATAAAGGACAATTTCTACGTGAATGGACAGTGAGTGTTGCATGGGTACACTTAAATGTTTCGGAGATGTTCAAGTTAATTTACAATTTAATCTAAAAAAAGACAGCATCAGCTGTCGTCAGTTTCCAAGAGTCAAGAGGTTGAAAATGGACGTCGGACGCTGACGTCACAACCTTGAAACGACTGAAGATAATAAAAGTGACCACTGCTCTAAGGTGTGGAGCCACTGAGTGTTAAGAAACCCTACTCTTTTTCCAGAATGTGAACAGCGTCAACGCGGAGCCGCAGCCCGGGACCAGCTTGGTCTCCGATGAAGCCGAACCTGCCTCCAGTCCATCCACCGAGGGTAAGCTGGGTGACGAGCTCCCCGGGGCAGCAGAGAAATTCAGCGGCATCAGCAGGGAATATGGTGCAATCTGTGTTCATATGTTACCCACTGCCACAGAAACACTGGGTTTATCCAGGGAATATGTTTGTTTGTGTAACAGCGGCTGCAGCTCCAACCTGCTATTTGTGTCAGATGCTGAGACACTTTGCAATTCAGCAGTTAAGCGGACATGAAACGCCAACAAGGCTGGTGTCCGAGATGCCTTGAACTGCAGCCAAATTCCTTCTGCCCCTGAATAAAAGTAAAATCTTAATTTTTTTAAAAGAATTACATGTTCAGGTTTCATGCAATGAAAATATAAAGTAAACTCTCTGCGGAGTTCAATTTCATGTGACCTCAAAAGGATTGTCATAAAAGTGAAGCCATGTCCAGATCTTCAAGGATCATGAAACTTTGGAAAATGAATTCCATTACAGAAATAATGTAATACAAAGCCCTTCACAACACATTTGTTAATGGTCAGCCTTGTTGTTTTCGATAAAATTTCCCTGAAAACCAAATCAGTATGCATGTTTCATTAGTCCCACAAGAGAAGATGACCACCCTTTTTGGATTTTTACAAAAACAAAATTCAGATGAATCTAATGGCCATTCGTAGTTTCGTCGGTTGGAAATGCTATCGTGCTGTTTTGACACAAGTGGAAGCCTCTCAGAAATCCAGGTGTGGTGTTGCACCCTCCTGCAAAGTCCCTAGGCTGGTCTTAACTGCAACATTGTGAGTTTCTTGTCGGTACTTATTGCTGATTGATTGATTATCCACACTATAACAGGTGTTGTCAATTGTAGAGGGTGAAGACAGTGAGTCCCAGCATCTCAAAAGGTGACATGAAAGTCTGCTCTGGATGGTCTTGATCCTTCCACAATGGTGCCAAGTTTCAACAGAGGTTCTTCAGAGCTGTACCCAAATTGTTAGGGCCGGAACAGACAAACCCTTCAGATCATGTCTGCAAGTAAAGCAGTGGAGGAATCAGCCTCTGGGCACCAGTTGAGAAGAAACTCTGAAAGCATGTTTACAAAAGAAGGAGTCCGCTTTACAAATCGGAAACAGAACTTAAGCTCTGAAGAGGACCAGAGACTGTGCGGAGTGGGTGGACACACAGGGGAAAGACTACCTCAGGGCCAAGGAGTGACGATGATGTTATTTTTATTTTTTTGATATCAAATTAAAGATTCAATTGAACCTATAAAGTGTTCTATTTGTCCAGTATATGTTTGATGCAGATTCAGATTTGTTTTGACTAAATATTTTTAAAATGGCTCCAAAGTGAAAGTATTTCTAAAAAGAAAAAGAGGACCAACTGAGCAAAATCACTTCAAATGGGAGTCTGCTGTTTTAAAGAGAGTAGACTTGGGGAACCAAAACAAGAACATCCGAGGACACAGGAGAATGTCTCTTGATCTGCCTTAGTTTCCTCCGTGAGGTGTTCGGCTTTGTCGCAGGAACTTAATCAGATAAAAGGTCATTTTCAAAACTCAGAAGTGGTTGCAGTTTTGCATCAGACAGTCATGAGTCTATTGCGTTTGTTGTTGTTTCCAAAGTTATAATCCTCAAGCATCACAGCATCACAGGACTGACCTTTTAAACCCTGGAATTTTAAAAGAAATCCCAATTTCTATGCATGTGCCCACCATTTTTTTATTCAGATTTCCAGGTTGTTGGAATTTTTCCTCCTAATTTCTTCATGATTTGAAGGACATTTTCCCCCCATGTTTCAGTAACATTTGCCAATATGCTTGATCACAAAAATAACAAAAAATTTAGCAAGGCTTAAAGATTGTTTGTGTATGGTCTGTCAAATTCAGTATATTGGCCAGCTGACTTGTTGCAAAACCCACAAATGAGCTGATCCTGCTCATGAATTAGTCCGATGTGTCCCTGCTTCCTGTGTCGTATAGCTCCATCTGTGACTGACTGACTGACTGACTGTCAGGTTCCTCCAGGACCGTGAAACACTGGGGGTATTTTAGCCTTTCCCACACACACACACACACACACCATCTGTTGCTAGAAATACTACGGCACTACATGTCCAAGAACAGTTTGCACAAAATACCCAAAGAAATGCCCTTTTCATTTCCCTAAAACCCCACTTGTTAAAAGGTGTTGACCAGAGGTGCCTGCGCCAACCTTTAAGTTCAGTAATGCAAAGTGAGTGAATTTCTTTCATATGAATTGAGGGTTTTGCCAGGTTTAAATTGATTAAGTTTTGCTACTCAAGATCAGTGACTTCATTTTTGACCCTATGATTCTATAACCCACATGGTAATTTGTACGATTGTCCAATCGAAAATTTGAATAAAAATTACAACCTCCAGGATGATGGAAACTTAATACATCAGATACTACAATGTACTACCAAAGCAAATATAAACACTGAAGTGCACCTATTCCATTGGGACATCCCTCTCTTATTATTCCAAAACTGTAGCCAAGGGTCAAGTAACTCTTTTCATAGCCGGTAGGCCCTGTTGAATTGGCAATGTATCACCCCTTGTTTTCCAATTGTCTTCCAGACTCCGGTAAGGACCACGTGGCGCCGCAGCCAGGCATGATGTGGCGTGTCACCGGTGGCCTCTTCAACGTCACGAAGGGCGTGGTAGGCGCAGCGGTGGGCGGTGTGGCATGGGTGGGCGGCAAGAGCCTGGAGATCACCAAATCCGCTGTGACCACGGTGCCCACGGTGGGGGTGGGGCTAGTGAAGGGTGGGGTGTCTGCGGTGGCTGGCGGCGTCTCCACTGTGGGTTCGACGGTCGCCAATAAAGTCCCGTTCACAGCTAAGAGGAAAGACAAAGCCGAGTGATGATGATGATTATGATGATGATGAAGAACGACGAAAATGATAACTTGCCCCACCCTGAGCCAATAAGAGAGGCTTATCTGTCAGCCAATCAGACTCTCACAGTGTCCACAGTGACTTGTGAAACCTTTTCCTGGTCTTGAACATTGCAGTCACCACCACATTGAGATCTAGACTTTTCTTCAGCACATTCAACTTCAGTAGTACTGCGATACCATGGCATCCCAGAAGTGATAGAAACAATGAGCAACCATTTCTCAACGTCCTTTCTCTGCCCTGGGCATACTGGGAGTCTGCGTGCGAAGATCTGGCTCCGGGCAGATGACGTGGACTGAAGTCCACATCAGCACATGGTGGATTCTCAATGAATACTTTCATGTGTTCACTCCTCAGACGGAGGAGGCTGTTCTCCATTCCTTGTCTGCGAATCCTTCTGTATTAAAAATCTGATTTTTAGTCTTTTTTTGTTTCGCAATGGTATTGAAGTAATATTGACAACGCTTGAAAAGCTAGGGATTCAGCTGCATCCCTCTTTCATAATCGGTCTGACCTTTCACACTTAGGATAGAGCCTGTTGGCAGCGATTTGACCTGGCAGCCTGGTTTGGGATCATGAAGAGCTATGGCACAATCAGAAAAAACTGGGCTCAGGTCTTTTTCCACAACTAGCGTGTGCGTGCGTGCGTGTGTGCGTGTGTGTGTGCGCGCGCTTGTGCGTGTGTATGCGTGTTTGCAAAATGTTAAAATGTTGATAGGTTTTAAAAGATTGAAGAGGAAAATACATCAGCAGTGGAAAAAAAGTGCAGCAATGGAAAAATTGCCCGATGTTGTCTGGATTCAGACAGTTAATTCACACCAGGCAATATTTGTGAACATTTTTATGCAAAATCAACATGTCAATGCAACATTTGGAGTGAGTGGGAGCTGCTGTTGCTGATGGGACTTAAATATTTGACTGTCTTGTATGTTGTTTTTTTTTTCAATATCAATAAAGTAGTTTGGAAGTTACATTACATCTGACAGACTGGAGTTTGTTGGTTTATGCGTGTTGCTTTTGTATTGACTGCAACTTAAAAAAAATACTTTGAAAAATCCTCCCCATTTTCACTTGACAAAGACATGTAGCGTTGAAGAAAGCTGTGTGAAAAACAAATCTTTCAAAATCTGAAATCTTTAAATAGAAAAAAACTTGGTTTGCTTTGTGTGACTCCATGTAAATGTTAGCGTTTCATGTGTGCACAAACAAATCCTGGAGACTGAGCCTGGGTAGAACTCAGTTTTATTTATCAATTCTGTGTATGTATTCACACAAAAGTTGATGCCTGTCCTCTTATATTGAGTTATAGTTTGGTTCAAATGTTAATTAAGATAAGATAATACTTGGTTGATTCCCATTGGGGAAATTTAAATGTTGCAGCAGCACAATCCAAGAGAACAGGTATCAGAGAGATTAAGGTTAATAAATAGACAATAGATAAAGACATTAAAAAGGACAGAGACAACGACAATTAAAGGATAAAAATAGATAAACTGCTACATGAGAACAGAAGCAAAGTGACAGTTGCAGGTAGTTGCCAGAAGTACGGATACGACTCCAGCAAGTCAGAGTTGTGTGCTGTTCAGACTGCTGTTGTACGGTCTGATAACATTGGGCACAACGGAGCGTCTTAAGCATTCAGCTCTGCTCCAGGGTGGGATGATCCGCTGGCTGAATGACCTGCCCATCGGCCCCAGCTTGTCGTACAGTGAGTGAAAAGCGTTTTCCAGGATTGCTCCAAGTTTGTCCTTAACCCTCCTCTCAGCCACCATTGCCAAACTGTCCAAGTTTAAAATCTTTGTGTCAACTGGACTTGATTTTCTTTCCGAGAGGCTTCTTCAGTTTGAACTGAAGTTGCTATGAGAAGTAGATTTTGACAAGAATTGACCATGACCTGGATGACCAAGAACCTTTTTCAGACATGTCCAAGTTTAGTCCCACAACCAAGTGGGTTTTCCTCACCAGCTTGTGGCGCTTGTCGACCTTACCAGTCTTGCCACCACCCCAACAGCAAACTACAGCAAAGAAGAGTGCACTGGCGACCATAGACTGGTCGACGGTCTTGAGGAGCCCACTACAAACACCAATCAACCTCAGTCTTCTCAGGAAGAACATCCTGCCTTTACTGTACAGCGCATCTGTGTTATGGGTCAAGTCTAGCTTATTGTTTATGTTATACCCCAAGATTCCTCTATGAGTCCACTGAACTGTACACACACAAAAAAGTACTCTGCTGCTACTGTTTCATGCTGTCAAATATCAGTCTGTATCTGCACGCACTTCACATGATACTTCATACATCATAGTTTAACATTTACTGTTTAACGTAACAGTGAACTTTACTGCTCATTTGCACTTGATTATTATTATTATTTTGTTAATTTTATGTCATCGTGGGATTGTGACAAACATCCTCTGAATGTCAAGTACATGTGGAGAAATTGACAATAAAGCTGACTTTGACTTTGACAATCTCCATCCCCTCACCCTGGATAGTAATTGATACAGGTCTCCTCTAGTTCTTCCTGAAATCAACCACCACCACCTTGGTTTTGCTGATTTTGAGTGGAAATTGGTTCTGGTTATTCCATGCAACAAAACATTCAATCAATCCTCTGTATTCCTCTTCATCATCGTCGTTGATGCATCTGACTATGGAGATTCATCACAGAACTTTTGGAGGTGGCAGGAAGAGTTGTAGCTGAAGTTGAAGTTGAAGAGGGTGCAGAGGAATGGAGACAAGGCAGTACCTTTGGCCACTCTGGTACTACATGCCGCAGCCTCAGATATACAGCCATCCATCCTGATATACTGCAACCGTCCTGTCAGGTTGTAAATAGAAAAAAAAAAACGTTTAATAATAATACAATTTCTAAGGTTAAAAAATCAGGAAAGATAAGAATCACTGAGCTCACTATTTAATTTCATGGTTTCATTACAAAGGTTTTCATGTAACACTTTAGTTTTTTGATTTTCTGATTTATTTTCTCATCTTTCATTTTGATGCAAATCTTCAAAATTGATATTGAATGTAATAATTAATATAATATAATTATTTTATATATATATATATATATATATATATATATATATATATATATATATATATATATATATGTATAATATAATTTATAATAAAATATATAATTTCTTGATGACTTCTGGATTTTTTTGTCTCATAATTTGCAAATAATGTCTAGCTTATTTAGCTTGTCTCAGAAACAGCCAAGCAAATCTGCTGTTGTTGAAATATTGCTCAACATACTTACCCGTCGCAGATGTAGATATTAAGTGATTACTGTCGGGTTTTTGTATTTTCAATTTGTAACCAATTTTCTACATTAGAATTTTGCCAGAACTGTGATTGAAACATCCACTTTGTCTGTCTGAAGTTTTTAAGGGATTTAGCATAAATTATTACAATAGCAATGATAATAATATGATAAATTAGCCACTCAAATTCGTTCACAATAAACGTGATATCGACCAGGACAAATAAGACTGTGTGGAAAAAAGCCCCTAAGATTTTGCTCAACTGAATTGAGTAATGTTTGTTTTAAATCGGCCTTATACGTGTCACATCCTATGACTCCTATATTTGTGAGGCCACTGAAAGTCTCCCGATCAAAAGGCTCAGTTCACAGTGACATAAGAGACGTCTTGAGCCCAGCAGTTCAACAGGCAAACAAAAAAAAGGACATGGATGACTGGATTTTTGACTGGCCTGTATTTGGTTCCCTTGACATAAACATTAAGTGAATGAAAATGAAATGACCATTGGGAATTGTTAAGAACCTCGTCAGTTCGTTTGAACTTCATGTGGTGACCAGTAGATGGCAGTAGAGCCAACGATGAACCATGAATGTTAAGCCAAAGAAGAATCAAACCCGGAACAAGGCCGGACATGAGCTGCACATGTTTGGAACCTAACACAGGAGATTCAGTTGTAAACAAATAAATACAAAAGAATTATAAACACTTCATGAAAATAGAGGAGCTTAAGGGTAAGTTATTTTATCTTGTTATCAGTCATTGGTTTTGATACAGCTACATCGCACGAGCTCAAAGCTACAATTGTTCGCTTATATACAGCGAAAAAACATTTTAATGCCAGGATTTGATCATGTAAATTCGCCTATAGAAATATTTGATTTTGAACAAGCGGGTCATTTCGTGCCACAGAATGACATTTAATACTAAATGTTACCCGTTTTAAAAACAGAAATGTAAAATTCTCAATGTCCTGAGTCTAAAACTATTTTTTTTTCTTTGCATTTGACATTTAAAAAATGATCACCGATTGCTATTTTTAAAGTCTTTGAAAAGTCGATCTTTTTTAAATCGTTCTATTGTCCAATGAATACCACTGTAGGATTGTGTAAAACGTTAAAAATAGATTAATAACAAATTGGTTCTAGCCGTCAGTGCAAGCTGGTTTGCAAATATAAATTTTAGATGCTAAAATAAAAAAAACATTTGTGTGTCAGTTCTCAATCTACGAATTTATTTTCTGCGGGATCAGTGACTCTAAACTACAGATATAATCTACAGGTAAAGTTATATTAGAGGGAAAAAAACAAAACAAAACAAAACTGAGACTATTGGGTCCATTTTTGATTAATACATCAGCACTCTGTTAATGCTGCCATTATTTAAACCTAAAGTTGTGAAAACTGTCGAAATGGATGAAGTGTTTGAAAACTGTATGTTTCAGTGTCCTCACATTAATGCTACGGAAGTAGCAGCATTATTTATCATTACCTTTGCAACATGTAAATATGAATAGCAAATCTTAGGTAATCATCCAATTCGATGCATATCTAACCTATAATGAAATAAAATCTGAAAAGTGAACAGGTATCAATATACTGTATATTCATGTGTAAGTTCTCAGTCATCCAGGTCATGATGAATTCTGGTCAAAAACTTCTTGTTGAGGGAACTGGACTTGAATTTCTTCACTTCTGTCGTAATGACCTGTGGGGAGTTTCCGAATATAACTGCCAAGGTTGTGGGCGGGTCTCGGTTATGATGGCTTGTTATGAAAATGGAAGTCTTTTCTATCCAGAAACACTGTGCATCTACCTTTGTCGGCTGGGAGGATGGTAATGCTCTCGTCCGTCTGAAGTTAGGAAAGCGCTGTCTTCCTGTCAGGTGTCAGATTGGCTGGATAAGTTCCTAACCTAGTTCTTATTATCACTGGTGGGCGTATTGTAATTTCTGTTCCATCTAAGGGCTGTGTTGGCTTAGGTCCTGTTTAGTTTATTCTGGAGGAAGCAGAATTTCCATCTCTATCTTTCTTTGCCAAGATCAAGAAGATACCGACCAGTATTTACTTTTCAACTCACACCACCACCTTGAGCACAAACTAGGGGTAATCAGAACTTTACACCACCGGCCCAAGAACATCCCATCAACCGCTGAAGGCAGCAAGACCGAGGTCCTTCATATTGGGAAAGCCTTAAGATCCTCTGGCTACCCTAATTGGGCCTTTACCAAATCGGAAATCACTAGAGGCAAGAACATAGAACGGGGGAAGATAACAATAAACAGAAGAATATTGTCAACCCTAAGTTGCTGGTGTTTTGGAAAAACTCAGAAGGGCTTCAGCAAACCCATATACTGGTACTTTTCAAATGCCACAACACCCTGAGGCAAAGACTGGTGCACCCCAAGGACAAAACACCCAGGAATAAGATCGAAAATATGGTGTATGGTGTCACCTGCACTGAGGATTATGATGACGTCTACATGTGGGAGACGAAACAATCTCAACACAAACGGATGGCCCACATCAGGAGAGCCACCACTTCAGGGCAGGACTCCGCAGTCCACCTACATCTGAGGGATAAGGGCCATTCCTTTGAAGACAGCAATGTCCGCATTCTGGCCAGAGAAGACAGATGGTTCGAGAGAGGAGGCAAAACGGAAAAAACGTCTCTGAACAGAGGAGGGGGCCTGAGGCACAACCTTTCCCCATCAAACAAGGCCGTACTGGGATCAATACCAAGACAGATAAGCACACACGGACTAGGCCCATCAGCACCCTCCAAACAACCCGGAAAGATCCACAACCAGAACCATCCCCAGGTAACTTCCACATGAGGCTCAGTCTATGTCATCCAACAGGTTTTACTCTTATGTTTCACATTCTGAGAAGTTTGGCTTCATCTTTTCCAATTCTAATCCAGGCAAATCCCCAAAAGTTGTACCTTCACCTAATGACACCCCCATCTGCACAACAACCCCCTTAAACCTAATTTCTGCCGATCAACTTCTGCAGCAACTGCCATTTGCATAGCAAGCCATCATAACCTAGACCTGCCATCGTAACATGACCCGCACTCAACCCTGGCAGTTATATTCAGAAACTTTCCACAGACCATCAGAAGTGAAGATGAAGAAATTCAAGTCCAGTTGCCATGACAAGAAGATTTTGACAAGTACTATAGGTATACACGTCCTCTTCCCTTCTTTTCCCTCTCCCTTCATTCTGGCTTATATTCTTCTATCGCATTGTAACCCTTACAATTTTCTCCACCTGTTCTAACCTGCTTGAACCCATTACTTCACCTCTTTTCCAAACTAGATTGCTCTTGACTGTAGTTAAAATCCTCCACCTTCTTTATCTTCACTCCTTGTTGCCTCACTGTTCCACTTGGGTCCCTCTCATTGACGCACATTTTGTCTCGCTAACCTTCAGCTAAATTTCCTTTCTCTTCTTTCAAAGGCATACCTCCCCCTTTCTAGATTTTCCTCAACCTGTTCCCTGATCTCATCATCTGCAAACATCATGGTTCATGGAGATTCCTGTTTGCTGGCACAACTTGCTGCTACAGCTCGCCAGTTTTCCCGCCAGTTAATAGCGTGTGTCAGTATGGTGTCCTTGAATGTCAATGAAGGGGACTGGACACACAGTATATCCACCTTCCTTCTGTGCATCATGTCCACCAACTCTCTAGCTTTTCCTGTCATCGTCCCAATATTCATAGTCCCTACTCTGTCCTAGACTTTTGCCTTTCCTCTTCTCTCTCTGCTTTCTGAACACTCCTTCCTTCTATCCTTTTTTGACCCGCAGTAGTCCAATTTCCACTGGTACCCAGTAGGTTATCGGTACCAATGGCGATCATTGTTAACCTGGTCCTCGGCCAATCCGGTATGAGATTCGTAGGTTTGATTAGCATATTTTGTATTGGCACACGTATTACGCCGGAGGCCCTTCCTGATGCAACCCTCTGTGTTTATTTGGACTTGTGCCCTCCTGAGACTGCACTCCTGTATATATATACAGATGCTTTACATATCTTATAATAATTTTCCACTCATTAGGATTAATTTTGTATTGGTTCCATATTGTTTTCACTGGTTGATGCAGTTTGTTATTGCTGCCTCAGGCAGTTCTGAGCAGTGCTATGAATGAGGCTAACAAGTCAAAGGCCAGTAGAATTTTATGGTAGAATATAAAAACTGTTGAAACTCAAATTGGCTTCATCAGTTTGTTATTGATGCATTGACAAACTTCAGTTTCCTGTAGCATACAAACATTTACTTGTTTATCAGACACTTTCCGAAGATGCTGAGTGATTCTGAGGCTGCAGAGCTGCTGTCCTTCCTGAGCCCTGTGACACGACCTGATGTCAAAGGTCACGCCACTGAATACATCCTGGGACTTTCTGGACACAGGTGACATGATGATGATGTCATCACACTGTTGCTTTTTGCTCACTGCAATTTCATTTCCTGGTGTTTTTATAGAGTCTGTGCAACCTCAAGTAAATTGAAATTTAAGTCATTGAAAAACAATTGACTAGAAACCAAATATCCAGTTTCACCTAAATTACCAGGAGAAAAGATGTTTTTTTTAAAAAAAGTAGGACTTGGAACATTTCCTGGTTCGTGAACTGTGCTCAGCTTTTGCCTAGAAACATGAGAGAGAATGTCTTGGTGTTGTTTGCAGGATTACATCGTTAGGGCCCAAACTAGTGCACTGTCAGTTGTCTGCGCTGACTCCTTTGGCTCTGTTGTTTTCAGGGATGGCTGCCGTTTCCTCCGCTCCAAACCCAACTTACTCACGGCCTTATTTGCTCTGACCTCTGACCCCTCCATTGCCATAGTGAAAGATTGTTACTTCATCCTGATCAATCTGTCAGCTGATGAGACTCTGCACCAGGTGACTGTTGCATAGAAAAACTAACATTTGACTAATAAATAAAACAAACTCGTCAGTGCAGATTCATGTAAATATCAGGCTAACTATGCATGGACTCAAATAATCATTTGTTCTGCTCAGGTTCTGCTGTCAGAGGTCAGAGTCGTCCCAGTATTGCTGAAGAGGCTAATGGATCCAGAGTATCTGTTCTCAGATCAGATCTGCTCCATCCTCTCCAACCTGACACGTCACGAGAAGACCTGCAGAAGTGTGTTCCAGGTGGGAGATTCACATAAGTTGACCTGCAGAGGGAGTTTGGATAAAACACTTTTCTGTCAGATTTTTTGGGTCAGTTAGATAATTTGTAAGAGCCTCATCATAACCTTTAACTCAGTCCTCTCTTTTATTTAAGGCAAGTGTGCACCTTGCACCAAATCCATCCAGTGGTTGTGGTACTCAGACTTTATGACCGGGAGTGATGAAGGGTTTTCCGTCTGGTTCCAGATTCTGCAGGGTGAGGTGGGTCTGGCCAAGTTGGTGGAGATTTTCTGCACTGAAGGGTTCAACAAGAAGGCAACACTGCACTACCTGGCTCTCCTGCTGTCCAATGTGACACAGCTGCCCGAGGCCAGAGACTACATGATGGACAGGGAAAGGTGAGACCACCAGGTCAGGGAGGAGGCGGAGCTAGAACCAATAGTCAGAGAATCCTTTTTTTCTGGCCAAATAATAATTTTGAATCGAGAAACGGGGTGTCTTGAGTTTCTGCAGCGGCTCAGTAGATTATAAGCCTGTGTGTGTTGCAGGTGTGTATTGCAGCGGTTGTTGCCCTTTACTCAGTACGAGGCGTCAGTATTGAGGAGGGGCGGGGTCATCGGCACCCTGCGCAACTGTTGCTTCAACTACGGTGAGAAATATATCAACCCGGAAAGAATATCTGCATTTTGCATCAGGTGATTTGTCCACAACTTTGTGTTCCCCACCCCCACCCCAACCATCAGCTAACCATGAGTGGTTGCTAAGTGATGCTGTGGACATTCTGCCCTTCCTGCTGCTGCCACTTGCGGGACCTGAGGAACTGAGTGAAGAGGAGAATGATGGTGAACAGTTAATATTTTAGAAAGGTTTTGATTTTACACACACAAACACACAATGTGCGTGTGTGTGTGCGTGCGTGCGTGCGTGCGTGCGTGTGTGTGTGTATATTTATATATATATTTTTTAACCTTTCAGTGTAGCTATAGCCACAATGTTAGATAGTTTACCTCCCAATTCATATATGTTGGTGGTCATTTTCAGATTTCTTGCCAGCGTTAAGATTTTTAAACCTTTTCCTGCATATACCTGGAAATTTCTCAATTTTTATTGATCATGTTATTCTATGTTATGTGCCAAAAAGGATCATTCTGTTTGGCTCTGACTGACTGAAGTAATGTGATGTCCAGGTCTTCCTGTGGACCTTCAGTACCTGCCGGAGGACAAAAAGAGGGAAGAAGACCCCGACATCAGGAAGATGCTGCTGGAAACACTGCTACTGGTACGGAGACAATCACACATTTAAACTGGAATTGTCAGGCAATCCCCTTCCCGGTCATCTCATGTCAGAGAAGGAGTCACTGTAGCACTTAACTGCACAAGAATGTGCTTTTTATATAAACATAAAAGTCGTGGGTTCTTTTGTATATGACACCTGGCAGGTCAGATGGGGGGGGGGTCCATGTGAGTCCTGCGTACTTACGGTTTCCTTGCTGATCTTCTACCTCCCATGGCGCACAGTTGACGGCCACTAAAACTGGCCGGCAGACGCTGAAGGAGAAGAATGTTTATCCGATCATGAGAGAGTTTCACCGCTGGGAGAAGGACGTCCACGTCAATTCTGCCTGTGAGAAACTGGTCCAGGTACGAGCCTCTGTTCTCCAATTACATGTCACTGGGATTCACTTTTTTAGCTCATTTTTTGTTCGCTCATTTCTTCCAAACTTTTGGGTAGAGACTTGATGAATCTTTGATACAAGTTCATGAGGAACTTCTCAGTTCCTCATCAAAGATTTATTTCAGGTTTTTGGTCTTCAGCTAGTTTCTTGGTTTTGAGGTAATATCCTTCTAGTTAGCATTCATGTAGCCCTTCCTTAGTCTTCTAGTCATTTTGTAAACTGTTAAATGAATAAGCCGGGAATAATGACAAATACCAGAGACGATTACTGATATTTAGTAAAGTGATTCCCTAAAATATCTAAGTGGAGTGATTTAATTTTTTAAAAGTATATGATTTCTGGAAATCACTTCAGGCTCCACTGAGGGGAGGGGATGCTGGCCCCTGGTCGCTTGACTCAGATGTGCCCATGTGTAATGGACCATCTCGGCCCTGCAGGTGCTGATCGGAGACGAGCCGGAAGAAGGGATGGAGAACCTGATGGAGGTGGAGATTCCAGAGGATGTAGAGGAAAAACTGAGGGAGGCTGATACCAAAGAACGAGAGGAGCTGGAGAGAGAGGAAGAGGAAATAAGGAGGAAGGAGGGAGAGGAAAAGAAAGCCAGTTAAGGACAATAAACGTCGTTCTCGGATACCCTAATGTTTCATCCAGAGGTGAATGTTCCTTTTTTTGGAAAGAGTCAATCAGCTGTTTGTAATGGCAGCGATTCTGCTGGGGGGGGTCCCTGATATTGGCACCACCCCGATGGATTTCAACCCTTGAGTGCACTTTAGGTGCGAGGGACATTTTCACATAAGTTGACTCATGGCTGGTAACGACTTACCGACTTGCCCGGAATTCATTCATTTCTGCTCTGTCTCATAGCGCCTGGAGAGAAACTGATTTCTAAAGACTGATGAGGTAGACGTCATGTGACAGCAGGTCAAAGATTAAAATATCAAATAAAATGTACAATAAATATGAAGATACTTCATCCCTGCACCTGCAAACTATTATTCTTGAGAGAATAAATTCACCTGCTGGATTATTGTCATTGAACAGATTCATCTGATTTACAAGACTTGTTCAATTTTACCTTTAATTTAAACAATTGCAGCGCATAAGTATTACCAATCTGGTACTCAAATATTTTAAATATTGTAATGGCATTTACCTTGAATAAAGTGGATGGACTTGTGGTAAAAATGTTTCTTTTGCATTTTCAGCGGTGGCTACAATAAAAGTGCACAGTTTGAATACAGTAATGAATTTTTAAATAGCTGATATTTTTCAAAGAGCAAAAAACAAGTATGTTTAGGGGAAAAGTTAAGTTATCTATCAATCAATATTTTTCATTGATGTACAATATCCATTTTTTTTTACATGTGGCAAAGCATTAGCAAGTTCTTTTCAAGTAGTGAACCATAATCCTGGAAGGAGTTACTACACATAACTGCTGCAATAGGAGGTGTTACTACATCCATCACCATGAAGGAAAAACTGAATTTCTATGTAATTTTCAGTGTTTTTGCACTGTTTTTCCTTTACTTTAATTGTTGTTAAGCCGTTACCAGATCAAGAACTGAATCAATCGGAATCACATTTGAAGCGACTTAATTTGAAGTAAAACCAAAAGTGATCTGCTGCTTCCTGTTTTTTGCTTTATTTTTCTGTTCACTTCCTCAGCAAGTTGCGTTCGAGTATTTTATGGATCAAACAATGACATTCATTCAAAGTTTCTTCTGCTCTACTTCTAACTTCTAACCGGTGAAACTTGAAACCTCTGACTTGTCACTACATAGTTTCACCCCATGTCTAGCTGGCTGCTGTTGCTGTATAATGCCACACGGGGCCGACAATGTGCCCGGAAGTTAAAATAGAAATTAAAGTCACTACTTGACTTGAAAATAAACACTGTATCAACAGTCTCTTCAGTCAAATGCCTCTGACTTACTTTGTATGCACTTTATTAAGAAGAAAACTTGACCTCTGAGGCTCATCGGATAAATGAGGGGGCCAAGCAGCCCTGTCTTGTTTTTGAGGGAGGATGTGTCCTAGAAATTGAGGACGAATGAGAAAAACTTGACGATGTGGAGATATTTTTTGATGATACCCTGTCGAAAGTACTGGGTTTAACGTTAAATAAAAAATCTTTCAGGGTTAAGATGTTGACTTGATCTGCTTTCTGTGAAATCATCATTACCAAAGGAAATATGTTTTCAGTTCTGTGTGTTTATGCGTGTGGGTGTCTTTGCATGCATGCACCCTTGCTTACTTATTTTTCTTTAACTGTCAGTTATTCCTCCTCAACAAAATGTCAGGTTCTGAAACTTCTTGTGCCATTGACGTGACCTTTAGCTGATGACTTTGTTAAAATGAAGCCGTTTTGATGGTCAGTGTTATGAACTTTAATGTCAACATGTTTAAGATTTAATTATTTTGATGTTACCTCTTTTAGGCATATCATTATTGAATTCATATTAAGTACATTTCTATGGTAATATTTTGAGATTTTGAATATTTAGTCACAATGTTCCAAGTTTCCTCCTTTCTAATTAAGGAACAAGGTTCACACCAATATGCAAATGTTTGCAGAACTGAGACACAACAGACAGTGTTTTATAAAAAGTTCCGATGATGTAAAATGTAAATGCTGAATTACATTTTGGCTGCAATAACGTGTTGCATTCTGTCAATATTACTGAGATAGAAACATGACTTGACATGATAGACCCAAAAAAGTTTTCAATGTTTTCCAGATCAACAGGAATCTAACTTTATGTATTACATTTTCCACTCTTCTCTCCAGATTCTCAGATTTTCCATGATTACATTTTTGGATTCATATTTGCTTGAATGAGATGCAGAGGCTCAGAGGGTTAATTTTAACCTCAAAGAAAGAATGACTTCCACAAATCGAAAAGTTGTTGGAAAGTTGTTTTCTTTTCACTTCTGCAGGAAGATATTGAAGAAACAAAAAAAACTACAAACAGCTGTTTTTTTGTTGTCAGCAGGAAGTAAATCAGAACATGTTGAGACTAGAAAATAGAAAGGCTTATGTTCAGGCGAGTTCAGAAAGGGGCGGGTCTCTTGATCCTGGCAGCCAATCAGGTGACGCGGTGTCGTATTTCACTTCCGGATCTTGTGCACGGCCGAGTACACGCACAAGTACACTTCTGTCGTACGTGTCCGACGTGCATCAACAAGCACACATGCACGCACGCATGCACGCACGCACGCACGCAGGAAGGCTTCGCGGTGTCAAATCAACTCGGTTGTAAATGAACCACGTTCTTTGTTCACTGTAAGGCAACAACACAAGGCCTACTTCTGCCAATATCCAGATATAGTACCGCTCTTGACTCTAGTCACTATAATAACCTAAGGATACGATCATTTTTCCCTAAATATCGGATTTGTTTTTCCATTCCATGTCCATTATTATTGTTTACATATTAATTTTATATCTTTAGATTACAACATGAGATTTCTTGCTTATTGTCTCCCACTGAAATTTCTGTATGTACCTGTGTGTAACGTTTTAACATGAGTAGTCTAGATCATTTAAGATATCGCAATTTAGATTTGTAATGAGTACATTCAATGAATATTTGAAAGCAATCTGTCTCATACCCCCCAACGCCCACCCAGGAAATATGGATGCATGTGTGCTACCTCAGTGACACCAAGGTGATCAGGCTTCAGGAAGGGACATCTTTATTTGAAAAGGCTTGTAGAAAAACAAATATATAACAAAGTACAACGACATAAGGATATATACATAGAACAACACACCGCATGAATGACACTGTGGCCTCCAACAGAGTCACAGGTGTTGGATTTCGTAAGAAAAGTTGTGCAGCACCTTGGAATCTTAGTCTTTTCCATTTAGTGTGTGGTGTGAGCGACATGACGCCTGTAAAAAATCATGAGTGGAACAGCAGCAGCCAGGGGGGGAGCTGTGACCTATGACTGCCGGAAACCGGCAGCCATCACACACCAGGATTAAATTAGAGAACAGATTAAATGATACACCAGCACCCGATTGACGAGACAATTTTTGTAGTCTGAGTTTTAGAGTCTGAGTCTCGGTCCGTGTGTGTTGCAGCTATGTGAGATTTTCACCTCACTGCTAAAGCGGAGAGAAGTTGAGCTCAAAGCACCAGAATAAACAAGTCCCCCACTCCGTTGAATGGAGCCCCTCTGTAAGCCAAGCAGCCGGTTCCTTAAAGGAACAGTACTTATTTCCCCTGGAGAGAATCAACAAATAGATGAGAAATGTAATAAGAGGGCAGAAAAAGCAAAGGGACAGGGAAAAAAAGCCTCCTTGGCAGCATTTCCTCCAAACAGACCATAAATCATCCTTATTATATATTTTTTCCCCATTATTATGATCAAAAATCTAATTGTAAACAGACGTATAGATGATCAGCATTTTATTTTACTTCACCCATTAGCTTTCAAAGCCATGGACTTCCTTAGCCCCCCAAGAAACACATGTGTTTGAAAAAAGGATACAAACTTACTATCGCCACTTCAAAATTAATAGCGATTAAATGAAATGCATTATCAATTGTCAGCTATTTTCTTCTTCTGCTGCCTGTCGTTTCTGCTTCCTGTTTGATAAGAAGCACCAGCGATCTTTCAAAATGATGTGTCAGTTTCACATTCACTTAATGCTTTCACTTGTGTTCAAGTCTTTGGTCTAGAAGTAGAATTTGCACAATATTTGAGGTTTAATTTAGCATTAGAAGTCATTATGGGAGGAGACATGTCCTGTTGTACTGAATGACCAAGGCTGTTATCAGTGAATTAAGGGACCCTGTTCTTTGGGAGCCCCACCCCCTCCAAACACGACCTTTCACAGCTGCCCCGATGTGACACGGGGAGATTCCAGACTTCAATGAGTTTATTACAAATTCCTTGTATACCTTCACAGGATACTGACATACAGGAAGTAAGAGAGAGAGAGTGTGATGACAGGGGACAAGTGGAAAATACCTTTTTGGTGTTTTTTTTTTTTTTTTTTTGTCTTTTGAGACATCAGCATCACAAGCACTAAAATACACTTTTTATTTTGAATACAAGTTTAACTACTTTTTTATTTTTTTTTTTTA
>CAAKHD010004828.1:44112-61085 GCA_901007705.1 Fistularia tabacaria
ATGGTGGACAGGAAGAAGGGGGGAGGGGGATGAAAAAAGGGGAAAAGTGGAAAATTCTTTTTTGGTGTTTTTTTTTTTTTTTTTTTGTCTTTTGAGACATCAGCATCACAAGCACTAAAATACACTTTTTATTTTGAATACAAGTTTAACTACTTCTTCATGTTGTTTTGTAATTGTGTGAATTCTTATAGTTTCATAATTTATGCTACTTGTATAGATAAGACATAACGAAATAATCTGGAAAGTCCAAAGTGAGCATGGTTGATTTAATGAGATCTGATGGCAAACACTTAAAACCTACTATACTTAGCCTAAAACTGCATTTGTATTCTAACTGGTTCTTCCAGTCAATAATTTCATTATGTTGTTTATACCTTAACAGACAAAATGTTTGTTATAGTTTCTGCTGAAACACATCGGTGAGCAGCAGTTGTTTCTGAATAAATCTGATTTGATGTGGCTTCACCTGCAGTTACTTTGCTCGTGCGATGAAACTCTCTTAGAATAATAACGCCGTAGTTTCAAAACTGCGGGTTTAACATTCCATGCGAACAATAAAACTGCTCATGTATTGTGAGCTAAGCTAGTGGTCAAGATCTTTTCAGCTGTTTTGTCCCTGAGTAGAGGGTTTTGCCGTTGCTATAGCAACCTTGGGGGGGTGGAGTTTCAGAAGGAGCAGAAAAGAGGTGGGCGGGGATTCTGTGATTCCATTGATCAGTGTCAGCCTTGAAATTCCACAACAATAGACACAGGTGATTAAAAATGACAGCTGCTCCTCAAAAAAAAAAGAATTTTTGCAGTATGCACGAAAAACACAAAAACAAAAAAAACAAAGTAATCATGTTATGATGAAGACGAAGGAAGACAAGACGAGGATGATCTCCCCTGAGAAGAAAACAGGGGATGGAGAATTGAAAAGAAAAAGGAGATCAGGGGGCAAAACAGGAACAGTCAGACAGCCAAGAAAATCCACAAGACTGCATGAAGAGAGAGCGACAGCAGCGTGAGGAGAAAGAGAAAAGGGAGCCAGAGGAAAGACAAAGAATGGCGGAGGAGGTGAAAAAAAGACAAAAATTGGACAGGAAAAACAGGATGAAGGAACCCTACAGAAAAATCTGACACGTGGTTAAAAAAAGAACAGAGACAGAATCTGGAGAAGGAAGACAGGGAGGAGGAGGAGGTGGAGGCAGAGAGACAGGAGAGAATAGTCAGAAGAAGGAGCAAGACAGAGAAATATTTGACAGTTGTTTAAGAAGAGAGGGCGAGGGAGAGAGAGCCTGAAGAAAAGACAGGAGTGCCGGAGAAGAAACTCCAGAATTCATTTAAAGAATGTTTGATAGATCTCTCAATAAATTAAAAAAAAAATTGAATTTCAGTATGACTTTCAGTCATACTTGTGGAGTTTTTTTTCGTCATGGTTATGGATAATTTTTGTTTCCATGGTGTTATGAAACATCATCAAAAGTCATTCCACAGGCGTCCTGATGTAGGTGCGCATCTTCATAACATTACTTGGTGTTTGCATGGAAGGGGTGGTGCTCTGATATTCATGCAGAGAGTAAAAACCTGCTATTTGTTCAGAGTGGGTCCCGATGGCTATTTGGTTTGCTAATTTCATGGAGACCATTTTTTATTTTTTATTTTTTATTTTTTTGTATTGTTCTCATGACATATTCCCCAGATTAGTCTGCTTCAGACTCCTTCAAGACATAGCCTGCTTGCTGGAGCCTGAAAGTCAAAATGATTTTCGATCTGAATCTGTTTTGCCAGGCAAACCTTGAAGAAATTTTCTTTGACGACACCAGTCAGTCATGTTGTGACGAGGTTTCAATGACACGCTTGTCAACTGAGCATGATGTATTTAAATATGAACTGGATCTTTATCTGCTCTCAGATAGAGACTTTTTGGAAATCAGATGTTGGCAAAAAAAACAAAAAAAACAGTAAAAACAAAAGCAGACGTCTAAAAGAGTACAGATGAAAATACAGTTTGGGACATGAGGTCAACACTGGACCGATTACACTGTTCTGTTCTTCCGCGTGACTTATAGACAAATTCTAACTGTTAGTTTCAGTAACTGTCAGCAGCAACTAACCCGCGAGCATTGGCACGTTAGCCTAACAGCTGTAAGGTCATCACTAAATATGAGTCAACTAGAATTACTTGTGTGGTCCTAGGTTTGTATGGATCTGTACAACCCCCCTTCATCACTGACGGATAATCTGGGCTGATCATCGGTGGCCGATCAGATCACGTCAAATCAGATGAGATTAAATCTGAACAGATTTCCCCCTCTGACAGAAGGTGAGAATCAAGGCTAAATTCTTCAAAAGGCCTTTTTTCAAATATCTCACATTGACTAACTCAATGAACATGCTATCCCCTCCATGTAATTTCCGTCTACCTCTATAGTAAACATTTCCTGCAGGCTGACGAAATCTCCCCTGATGTCTGAGTCTCATCACAAAGCTTACAAAGGCATACTGGATGATTTCCTGCATTGAACAGTGCTTTATCCACATTGGTCTATTCTTCGTCAACTGAACAAAAGACAGGAGGCAGAGCTGGAGGTCGCAGAGATGAAGAGTTGAGGTTCTCTTTGGCGAGGATGGATAGGATCAGGAATGAGTCCATCAGGGGGACAGCAAATGTTAAGATGTTTTGGAGAGAAGGTCAGAGAAGCCAGACAGAGATGGTTCGGTCATGTACAGAGGATGGATAGGGACTATGTTGGTAGATGGATGCTGGAATTGTAGATGCCAGGCTGGAGTTCTAGAGGAAGACCAAAGAGAAGAATTATGTACGTAGTGAGAGAGGATATGAAGGTAGTTGACGTGAGAGATGAGGATACAGAGAATAGGGTTAGATGGAGAAGGTTGATTCATTGTGGCGACCCCTGAAGGGAAAAGCCGAATGGAAAAGAAGAATTGACTTCTGTAATCCACTTATAGTTTCCCTCCTGCTTTGACAGCTGTATTTTGTTTATTCTTTCATTTCTAATGTGTCCTCTTTTTACCGTTTCTTGGCTGAAATATTTCCGAGCTCATGGCCTCTTGGTAGCTCGAAATGACAGTGCCTGTTGTCTCGGTTTGATCCACCAGCAAAGATCTTTACGCTGTTTCTAATCTGTCTTAAGAAGAGCAATATAATCCATCACTGTGTCCTGTTGAAAGATGAACCACATTAAAGACATTGAAGATCAACTGTGAAGGTATCAGTACCCCAGTCCCACACATCGGTAGAAATTGAATCTTGCTTGTTGTTTTCTGTATTCCATGACATTGGGAATGATGTGAACGTATGTGTCCACAATGAAATGAAGAATATAAACAGAATGTTCAAAAGAGGTGGAGGATATGGAATATTGTTTTGTGTAATAATAATAGCGTGGAAATATCATGTGCTTTTAAAATTCATACAGTGGGGTCATTATTTATACAGTTAAAAATAATTACACTGTATATCTCTGAGGCCAGAGAGATAAAATACAGCTAGAGTGGTCATATCTTGCATTGTACAATACTGTTCTATCACATTGCACAAGCTGCAGAAAAATACAAGGGCTCTGAACACACCGGGGATTGAGTGTCATAACTAATCATTAATAAATAAGTCTACATGAAAACCAAATTATAAAATTCTGATCAAAAACATGGGGTCTTGAATGCGTTTGTAGATGAAAACACGATGGCTGGAACATAACGTGAAAGGTAATCTAAGCCTTTACCGACAGTTAAAATGACAGAGGTTACATGACAACGGCCTCTGACTTGTTCCTGCAAAAGTGTTCGTATCATCACTGAAGACAACAGCGATGATCTCAAGTCTTGTCCTGTTCCTACACTTGTCACACAAGACGGCAGATAAACAGCAGGAAACTTGAAGCACTGATGTGCATTGCATTGAATTGAACACAACATTCCTGCAGCTTTAATTCATAAAACACGATACAAAACAGAGTCACTGTCAATCTGCCACAGATGTTCCAAAACATATACACTGCAAAGTTGATCCATCTTTCATTTATACCTGGTGGGCCACCAAAAATATTCAAAGGAATTACTTTCCTCTTTTGAAGAGTATGTGCTCTGTCATAGTTCAAGCTAAACAAGGTGTCAACTGAGTAATTTACGGCATGTAAGATCTGTTTTTCAGATCCTCAGGAAAACCTGTAATGTTGATATTTAGCCGAGCAAATAGAAAAAGGGTCTATTTTTGTAGATTTGCATGATAATCTTCTTTTCCATTTCCCTTCAAGTCCTTTTTTCAACCAAAAAATCGAGATATTCCCCCAAGGATAATGACATTCAATGGAAATACAAGGGTGTACAACATGACAAATAATCATAGGACTTTTACGACAGGTGGGAAAATAGCCAAATAGTGTAATAACCATTATCACTGTTCACTGCTCACTTGGATACAGAAATGTTTGTTTTTTTCAACTTAAATACTGAATTGCTTCACTGAATTTTCTGTACGTTCATAAAACCTGCTGTTAAGCCCTATTGCCAATCAATTTCTTTTTCTTTTTCCTGATTGGCCATTTTTTTGGCCCAGGGACGGATGTCTCCGCCTCCAGAGTGGAGAGAGCTGTACTTTTCCACTCCAAACTTCATTTAGTTCCAAATCCATCCACTCCTCCTTCTCCCTCCTTCACTTCATCTATTCATAACATCCCCCCCAATCACGCACACGTGCGCGTGCACACAAACGCACGCACACACACACACACACACACACACACACACACACACACACACACACACACACGCACACACGCACACACATACACACACGCACACACGCACACACGCACACACGCACACACGCACACACATGCATACTGAGGTAACAGTTGTTTCTTCCAGGGTTTTTTGGTTGTGCTTGGAACCTGAAGGGCTGGCATTATTCTCTGATTGGTTAAGAGGTCTGGTGGAAAAAAATGACCATGTATTCAAGATTTCAATGAGGTTTCACAGCAAATGTTGTGAAACGTGACAATATTGTGCTTTGTGGATCTTTTTATTGTTCTGTGACCTGTGGTTGAACACTAAGCATCAAAAACAGCTTTTCCTTACAAGTGTCTGAAAGAAAATGCCTTTAAAACGATCATCTATTTGACAAAAAAATGACCAGGAATAAAAATCTGGGCAAGGAGCTGATTTGGGAAAGACTTGTTTTTCAAAGCTTCACGATAAGTTACTGGCTCTTGATTTTCACACTTATGCTCTTGGGTATGTTCTGTGGTTGCAGAGACAAATGGTTGGCGTTACAGCAAAGACTGAGCTCAATTGAAAGAGAGGCACAGTGTAATAATAAAACTGGTCTCACAAACTGGGACCAAGTTATATAAAGTTACAGAGTTGCACTTATGGATACTGAGGAGGATAGTTCATGGTGCTTGATAAGTATTTTATGTTGTGCTAAGAAAAGGGGACCTCTCGATTTGTTTTTGCAGTTTGCCATTATTCATAGGCAGTAAAGATCCCCTGAGAGGCAAAAGAGAAAATTGTCCACGCTAATCCTTTTGAAGTTCTTCTAAAAACATAATCACCTGCCTTTTGGGTGTTTTTTCTCAGATGGCAAAAAAGAATGTCGCAAGAATTTTCTCTAACATAGAAAAGTTGTCACTTTCCTTTCATGAGTATTTATAATGCTCAGTAAAAGCTTTCCAATGTGCAAAGGTTCTAACAACCAATGCAAACGGAAAAAAAAAACAAGAAACAAAAATCCACTAAAATGTCCGCCTGTTCTACCAATATCAGAACAAATCCTGAACAAAGGATGTATTTATTTAATGACAATCAACATTTATCTGATGTGCTAATTCTAATTCTCAATGCTTTATTTATTTGACCGATTCAGTCAGTGAGATCAAGAAGCTTTGTTTATTTATGCAGGATTCACTTCTCACATTTGATCTTGAAGGCAGACTATTGGCGCTGGAATATCCAAGTGAATTAGATGTGAGTTTCCAGTCAACCAATCTATGCATGAGTGGCTGCAGTAGCAACATAGGTGTGAGTCACTATAGAGATGGGGATGTGTAGCAACCCTGAGAGTAACACCCGCAGAGAGTTCATTTCACAGTAAGACGAAAGACTGCTTTCCTCCAAAAGAGAGAATTTATACCAAGAGTATGTTTATTGTCTTAAACACACGGAAACAAGAGAGAATGAGTGTGGGTTTGTCTGTGTGCACCGAGTGTGTACAAAGAGTGGACTCCACAAGACCCTCAAGAGGGAGTGGTGATGTGTAGTAAGTAATACGTTTTGCATTATGGGAAGTGGGTAGGGAAGCCAACAATAGATGCAACTTGCAGGATGAATAAAATCCAAATAAGAGATATTACAGAGATTTTGCTCAATGTTTGAGGCAGAGTCTCATTCATTTCTATCGATGCAGCTCAGTGGATAATGGGGCCAAAATGCCTTATATAATAGGGAACCTGTTGCGAGTTTCAGGGCTTTTGGGCCCCAGATACATCCCCCACAACAGTTGGAGGATAAAAGTGATCTGGGATCTTGGTTGGCACGGACAATTGGCTTAGATTATTGAGTAATGTGATTGAGTTAATGATTCATTCATAGAATTTTGCGAGCTTCTTACAGATGTATCTGTGCTGTTCAGAAAACGTTGAAGTTGATAGAAATTTAGGAGTCAAACTCTGGATAACCATGACAGTACTTTTTCCAGTTGACCTTGAGCCTATGGGAGATACAAGAGTCCAAGTAGTAGTGCCCTCTCTTCCACTTTCCACCACAAAGTAAAAGTATTTTTGAGAAGCTAACCTTCAGTTGCTTCGCTGCTTAAAATGTTACCTCCACTTCTAATTGTTTTGATAACTCCCTCTCACAGCAAATGAACATTTCCACCCATTTTTTCAAATCCAATTGTTATTTTTTCAAGTCTTAATCCAGTGTGCGTCACATGAAGATATAATTACACGGTCTGGTCACCAGGCTAAACTGGCTTCAAGGCCCAGCACTCTTGTTAAGTTCAACCTGGACTAAAAGTAATTTGCCTTGATGTTTGAGCAGATAAGATCTGCTGTCTTTTGGCTTTTTTTGTTTTGCTTTTTATTTGGTCTGTGAGAGGAAAACAGTCCAAGGGGCATCAAAATGAATTCAGCAACTCCCTTCATATGCTTTCCTGGCAAATCAACTAAGGGTGATTGGGAACACCTTGGAATATGTATGAACAAAAAGTCACTATTGAAAGTGGACAATGTCTCAGATGCCCCGTTTAATAGTTGGGTTAATATTAGACTTAAGTTTAGATTAAGGTTTGTCTGTACGGAAATGGATGATGTCACATTGCTACAAGTCCTCACAAGTGTATTCAAAGGTCTGCATGTGTGTCAGTAGATTAGCATTAGCGTAGTTGGCAGAGGAAGTGCTGATCTCCTTTCTCTTATCTTCCCTGTGTGTGTGTGTGTGTGTGTGTTTGTGTTTGTGTTTGTGTGTGTCTGTGTGTATGAATAAGGTATTCCTTGCTTTGTTCATGCTGTTGACATTGCTACATTTTGGAGACCCTCTATTGCACCTGCCTTTTAGGGACGAAATTCAAGTGCCTGTGACATACATCATTTGACACACAGTCACCAATGTTAAGATAAGGATAGCTAGGTCAAGGTCAGACCCAAGGTCATCAATGGCAGGTTGTAGTTAGGTGTTGCTTTTTAGTTAAGATGTAATTACCTCTGTCAGACCATATTTTGAGGGTCTTACACAGTACTACAAAATGGTCAAAATGCTTGAAACTTTAAAATTGTTATCTGGAGAGTTATATTTTTAGAGTAAGGGAATTGTAGGATGAACTGCACTCAAAGCGTGAAGCGACATGTTAAAATGTCTATGACTCATGGCAGGTGTCAGATTTTAATGTATTATTATTGTTATTAATGATAATAATGCTAATAGTAAAACTAGTTATTTACATATTACTCTTTTTAGTTACAGGTATTGGACCTAGGACGTTACTGCTAAACACATTTTAATTTTGCCATGAAAAACGCAAGTTATCACATCAGATGCATTCAGATCATTTGGACATTTTGGTGTTGTAGACACGTTCTGTTTTCTTGCCACAGTTTACACCATCTGTGATACAACATTACTGCCATTGACAAGATTTTATTGTAGACTCTGTTTCCCATGTTAAATCCTCAAGATGTTGTCATGAATCATCTGAAAAAATCAGGTCACCCAGACAGGAGAAGAATGCTGTGTATACTGTTTATGAGACACTGGCAGAAGTCTGGGCATTTTTTGATTAGAGGTCAGACATGCACTGCAAACATTGATGACATTAGCATGATAATAAAAATAAAAACATCTGTATGTGTCTATGTGACCCCATTAGCTCTGTTTTTTCTTTTGGTATCTTAAATGTTCAGCTGTTCATTGAACTACTGTATACATTGTACTGGGGTTGTTGAAAGGTCTCTTTGTTCTGTTGAAAAGCTGGCCAACAGGGATTTCTTTCAAAATGTTGATGGAGTGTTTAAAACTCCTAAAAGCCAGGGAATGCATGTCAATAAATTTGTGTCAAATGACTGGCCCCTACAAAAAATAGTTTGTATATGTGTGTGTTTGTGTGTGTGTGTGTGCGTGTGTGTGTGTGTGTGTGTGTGTGTGGGCGCACGTATGTTTGTATGTGTTATCCATCTGATCCCAGTCAACTTAACAAAATGTCGCTGACAGATCGGATCCAGTTGAAACAGGAGCTGCCGTTGATACACGAGAGACAGAGACAAATACTGAAAACTTTGTGTTTGATGAGATAAAATAATGTAAACAAATATCAGGTTTGTGTGACTGTGCTCTTACCGGACAAAAACTCAGTCAGATCCAGGCCACCTGGGCTGGTCAGCTGAACTAAAAGTCAAAAGTCAGAGTCGTTTGTTCGACTGTCATCTGGAATAAAGTCGTTTTTTTTCCCCGGGGGTCTTTGTGTTGTCATAGTACATGCGTTAGTGTACAGCTGCATGAGTTATTCTCTCTAGAGATGCGGATGGATTATGTCAGAGGCTGCCCTCGTGGACTCAGGGGCTTTGGTGTCACCAGACAATTTTAAAGAAAGACATAACAAAGAGTTGAAAATGACCTCATTTTAAGAACGGGGGTAGCAGGGGTGAAAACCTATTTCATCTTCATTTTGGAGGCAAGAAACTGGAAAGTTTCAGAGCCACCATGTTGTATAATTTCCTCCAAGATGTAGGCTAGAGAGCTCAAGAGCTGCAAAAAGCTTTGTACTCCTTTTGTGCCCAGTGGTTTGAATTAATTCAGCTTAATTTGTTTTGGAAAATTCATCATAGGAAATGAGTAAGATCTGCAACATCAGAGAGCAATGTTGGCGTAAGAAGACATTTCCCACAATACATCTCATAGTGGTAAATTGTCAGGTTTGGGGGAAATTTAATTTCCACGCCTGTTGGTGGACTAGCAGAGTACAGCGTCAAAACACTGTATTTCTCTGCCTTGTTAGCTGAGCTCCCTGCCTGGTCCCTCCCATTTGTTTTGCGCAGCTGACTCACTGAACTGGCTGGTAACTGGATCCACTGTTCCTGTTGCCAGGGGTTCACTGAATTCACTGACACTTTCATTTGATGCATGTTGAGACAAGGGCACAGATAACAACAAAATTTTGATCAATAATTCACGGTGATTATAACAATAGCAGCGTGTCACATTCCTTTTGTCCTCCTGTCTTTGTTTCAAGCATCTACTCTCTGATAAACCCATAGTAGATAATATCCACTTGGCAGCCACTGAACTCCACCTGCGAACCTGACACAGATGAATCCAAGTGTGATCTGACAAGTTAAAGGGACTGGACATGCACATGAACTGAGCTCAGTCAATTCAAGCTTAAGGCTTTGGTCAAATTTAGACTGTATTCAAGAAGACAGTGATTTATAGTCTGTTTGACAATCACTGAAGGACCCGACCCAGATACTAAATAAAAACTGGCCAACAAAAAGTATATGACTGATCCGGAAGAGACTACTGATTTATAGATTTAAGTTACAGATTTTAATAGGAAAGTTTGTTCTCTGTCTTTCTCATCATACTTCATGTCTCACCCCCTCCTGGGTCCTGTATTTCATCATTTAGTTGATTTTATGAACAGTCAAATTCTGGAAATTGATGATATATTTTTCAACTTAAAAAGTTTTGATTAGTTGCTATCTATTAAACTGGTGATATTGTTAGAATGCTTTTTTTATCCTGTTCACAAACTTTACAGTCCATTTATTTTTTTTAATGAAAGATCTGCTGCAAACTTGTTAGGGCTATTTCTTGCTGTGGTCTCAAAACTTTTAATTGGTGACACTGCCACCATTAGTTTATTGTTGTAACATCCATGCAATCGAATCCACAGCTCAAACCCACAGAATTGTGAAATCACTTCAAGAAATGATCAGGTAAGAGAATCATTAGATAGTCAAGCTAATTGGCTAATTAACACTACCAGGAAAAAAAAAAAAGTTTTTATCCACTGTCTCCACAAGAAGATGGCAGTATTGTCTGTTATTTCACATTTATAAACGTATAACGGAGCAAACATTACCTTGCTGTAACAGTTTGATACCAACTTACTGTATCAACTGAAGCTGGAGCTCAGTCTCTGGGTTGTATTAGTCAGCAAAAGGATAAACCATCATTTTTAGAATTCAGTTTGTCATTTAATCTCCCTGGCTGAAGTCTACCAATAAATTTGTGCGTTCGACAAACTATATATCACAGGCTTATGATTATTAAATGCAAAAGTAAATAAAATGCTCTTCAACCTTCAGTGGTGATTAAGTTCAAGTGTCACTTTTAAAACTACTACAAGGCAGGCTTAATGTAATATGTAGGCCTTCATTTTCTGTCACTGATATCTGCTTCTGAGGCATTGAGGCGTGGTGACAACTTGACTTATCATGCATAAAATACAAAAAGACTTGCAGCCTTTGAGTCAGTTAAACAGCCTGAAACGCTGTTTTCTCTTTTAGTCTGTGTTGGACTCCAACTTTGACGGGTGACAGATCGGAGAAATCCACTGAAAAAATAACATGTCTGTTCCTCACTCTTTGACCCTGTACCATGTTTAGTTTATGACACACAGCACAAAGAAGCTTACACTTCCCTGGCTGTCCTGAGTGGGCGTGACCAGCCCACTTCTCTTTATATAATCCACTTTAACTGCTCTGCATTCAGGAACAGTGTTTCTCTTTCTCAACCTTTCTCTGAACAGACCATACAAACTGCAGCAGCTGCAGGAGAATATTATAAACTCTTGAACTGCATTTCATTTCTATTAAAGTAACACATACCTTTTTCATCATATTATCATTATAAAACAACCTGGACAATTCAACTCATTGTTAACAGTGTAAATATGACAGTAATTTGGATGAAATTACAGACTATTTAAAGAACTTAGAGCGCAGGGTCGAAAATTCTGTTCAATACTTCAAGGATGTGATTGTTTATTACAAAGACTCCACTCGGTAAGTGGAACTCGCTAAGAAAACCCAGCTCAATTGAAGGTTCTCAAAAAGAGATGTTTAAGATTTCTTATTCAATAGAAAAAGATGAATGAAATGGAATGTGTGGATGGATTTAAATATTAGCTAATCAACCATTTCAGGTTTGTGTGAAGAGTGGAGAATATTGTACTCATGTTTGTCATTGTATCACAATTCCAGACTGACCTATCCCTTCTTGCTTTTGGTGTGGACATTTAAGAATAAAAAATAATGAAACTATGAGACAACATTACCTCTTAATCTTATTTATCTCTTAATGTATCTCAGTGATGTCATTTACTTATGAAAATAGTTCGCTAATAATTCTCACGTGTGTATCTTTATGGGGTACTTACAGAACAAATAGTTATGTTCCAAGGTTATATTTTTGAAGGCTATTATTTTTGTCACATTTGCATATTAATGCTAGAAATAGTTGTTTTACTCTTTTTGGTGGATGGCAATTGCCTTGCGAAGTAGAAATGCTGTCTACTATTTTTTGGGTTTGTTTTAATCTTTATGATAAGAGTATGGTTTAGGTGTCACATTACAAATCCATACGTTTTCGATCACACCCAAAAAATAATTAGATGCTGACTTCCTCGATTTCTATTCGGGTTTTAATTGCAGCATGTTTCTCTTGGTCTCCCTCACCCATTGAGATGGGCATACCGGGTCTAACCTGACATGGTTCGCTGTCCCAGTAAACTCAAATAAACTATCACAAAATAGAAGTGATTCACTCAATTGATATCCACAAGGACAAATAACCACCCACACTGGCTTATAAAAACATCACATTTATTTCTGATTTACAGCAAAATGCTTTTCGTAATGACAGTCTGCTTGAGCCAATCATCTACAGCCTTAACTAGACAGCTCGATGATGATTGGCTGTTTGGGCCCACTCCCACCACCCTGCAAATCTCCCTTTGTGTGCAACAACAACAGAGAAGTAGCACCTACTGACACACTGAACAACATGAGCTGTGAAAAGAACATTGTCTGACAGAATGACATTCAGTCCTGGGTATTTTCATAAACGTAGAAAAAGGTCAGAGATACAGCTTTTTTCAGTGCAGCTGCCTATTTTCCCTACAAGTAGAGTGGAAGTCTTGAATAAGACAGAATAAGGCAGATCACACAGTGACATGTTTGGACAAAGACAAATTAAGTTAATGCTGCCTGTGAGTCGGATTAAGTTTTCTGTGAACATGAAGCACAACAAACCTGACACCAGGCCACCACAGTCTGAGGACAAAATGGCTCCCTGAAGTTTCCCTTCAGGATGTCAGGATGTCACAGAACTCAACAAAGTCCCTCTGCATGAAATTCTGACTCTGTAGCAGGTCGTCCTCTGAGGGGAAATATTGCATGCTGTCCTCCTGCAGACTGTCATCGTGGAGTTGGAGGTGGTCATCGTGCAGGACCAGGACTGGTCCGTTCTTTGAGCTGTGCGGGTCAGGGCTGTCCAGTAGGGCTCCCCTAGCGTTCTCCAGGACGCCCAGGTATGAGTCCATGTCTGTGAGTTCCAGGTCGCTGTCGGAGCAGCTGCTGCTGTCACTGCCAACTGAGTCAGAGCGCATGTGCTGCATCTGGTATTTCTCGTGCATCAGAAACTGGTTGGTGTTCTTGGGGGCCCGCATCCCTCGCACCCTGTTCCCCTTCATGTTGACTGGCCTAAGGGACATCATGGACTTCTGAGATTGTTGGGGATATTGATGATGATGATGAGGGTGCCGCTGGTGGTGGTGATGATGATGGTTGCGCCGTCTTGTCCATCCACCCCCTCCTCTTCTCCGCCCCTGCAGGCGCCCCCTGCAGCTCCGGGACCAGCCGTGCTTCCTGCGGCTGGCAGCGTCCCTCTGCGGTGCCTCTACGCTCCCGTCCTTCTGCCCCTCCTGGCAGCCCTTCCTGCAAATCATCTCTGAATGCATTTTCTTGCCCTTCTCGCTGTTGTCTACCATCCTCCCTGACGCTCTCCTTCACATCCTCCTCCTCTCACGGTTGCCCACACAACAATAAAGACAGGCTGCTGGATATTTGTCAAGCTCAGATCACAGATGAGCACCCTCTCGCCTAGAGTCTACCTTTTCACTATCCTTGCGCTTTTTTTCTTGACCTCTGGCTTTGGCTGGTGCATAGCCTGCTCTTCCTCCCCTTGCAGCAGCAGCTTGCCTGCTCGGCTGGCTCCCAGTCACGCCCTCCTCTGCCTCTATTATCGCTTCCTCACCTGTCCGAATTTCAAATAAGCTCCTTGCTGCTATGATTGGTAAACTAAAATGAGCAGCTATTGTCTTCCCTTTTCTAATAATTCTAGCTGGTTTGATGATATATATCTTTTTGTTTCTCTGTCTGTCTCGGTGTGACACAGTCTAAGAGTTAAACTCAGCTCTGACCAGCACTGAATATCTGTTCCTACGCTGACAGGCTATATAAGCAGCTGGAAGGATCCACTCACAGCCTCAGAAGAACCAGGGGGGATCACTGACGGTAGGATTTCCATCTGCCTTTAAATACCATGGTAATGCAACACATTTACACAAAACACACCATCTATTTACCCTCACAAAATAAAGCGATAATTTAGGATATTAATATCCCTATTTTGGAGCCAAGGGGCGATTATACGGAGAAATATGTTCCCTGCAGCGAGATGGTTCGCGCCTCTTAAGTTTTAACAAGAGATATCTGACCCAGAGCTGCTGCTGGCGCCGCCCCTCTGACTCGAAGAGAGGAGGCTGCACCACCAGTAGGAGCAAAGGGGAGTCTTTCAACTAAAAGCCCAGGCAACGGAAAGTCATAGCAAAGTAAAAAGGATTCTTGCACACTGGCAACATTTGCCAGGCAATGGTTGTCACTCTCATACGAAAGCTCATATTGCAAACAACATATCCACCCATAACCAACAAAGTGCCTTCTTGTTCTCGTCCGTCTGCTTGGAGGACAGCAGGCGGGGACATGCAGCCAGAGCTTGACAAAGCATTCACAAATATTCCTGAGGGCGTCTGACTTAAATGTTGTTATAATGGATTCTTCTGATATTAACATTTTTAGCACACAATGTTGCAGATTGTCTATAACAACTCTTTGCAAATAATATGTATAGCCTGGGCAAAATTCACTCTTATGTACACAACAGCAGTTACACAGTTTATAAAAATGCCACAAATTAACTTTTAAAGATTTCCGTATAATTGCTCAAATAATTGGCCAGAAAAAAACAGACTTGCAATGATTGTCAAGTAGTTGTATGTATTAAAGAAATAAACAGCCAGAAATGTCCAGATTTGGCATGAAATTACCCAAAATGCAAAGAGAAATAACATTGAAATCAATCGAAAAACCACCTCAGCCTGATGTAGGAAACATCATCAAGTTGGAGAAAGGAAAGTCATTATCAAAAAATCAACAGAAAATTTACCACCTTTAGCGTCAGTGTGTGATTCAACAATGAACTGAAAAATATCAAATATGTATGAAAAATGTGATTTGAAACATACAAGAAAATTGCCAGGAAATGATATAAAATGAAATCAATTATTGCTGGACCTGATTTGAAAAGTATATGATTCTTTCAACTGCTGTGAAATTAATCTTGACTTGAGTCTCCTGATTCTGAACATAATTTGAGATGAAAGGCATATTTCAGAGAAGAAAGCGAAAAATGCTGAATTTCGAGTGCCCATGGAACTCCCAGTTGACATCCAAGTCAGTGTTCAACATTGAATTCTGGAAATTAACTTTCCAAATGTAGATCCAATCCCTCATAAGGAGCAAGATCGTTTTAAAATTTGTGGCCAGTCTCTTAAGTTTCTGGATAAATGCTCAGTTATGGTGTTGCAGGGTAGAAACCTTGAAGGCTTGCTGTCATACAGCGTCGCCAGCAGGTCAAAGCTGGAACTCATCCTGTGGAACAAACTCGTCCAGTCGTCGCCAAGCCAATTCAGTGGATCAGTCTGTACAAAAAGTTCATGTTTTCTAAGTAGGTCACATGACGTAACTTGGTATGTAACTGTTTGGCCGCACTTTAGCGCCCTCGCTAGGACACGCTGGGAACCACACACTGACGGTTAAGATGGTAAATTATACGTTTTCATAGGACCATTGTTTTATTTTGTGATGAAGTAATAAGCGTTATTTTTCATTTTTCCCTTAATTTTCAATTGAATTAAATTTCTAATTGCTCTCAAGTCTCTTATTTTCTTAATCTAAGAATTTCTTAAACTGTATAACTCTTCACACTGAGTGTCAGACACTCTTGAGTCACTTATCTGCAATCATTTCCCTCTGTGCAATAACCGTATCAAATAATAATAGCGCAATAACTTGGAATTATACACATATATATTTCATATAATTCTACACACATATTTGTAAAGATACTTTTACATACCTTGTATATACCTCATATACCTTTATTTTCATTTTTATATTGAGTTTTATTTTTTGTTCTTTTCACATGGCTGCTTGTATTTCTCATCTGTACCCTTTGAATAGGAGCCACGGCAAAAAAGAGCAAATGCCCCCTTGGGGATCAACAAAGTATTCTGATTCTGGTTAATCATTATTTCAAGAATTTGTTCCACGATATCCAATATTTACTTTGTGTAACATGTTACATACAAATAGGAAGGACAATTACTTGTTTTTTTTAAGAGACATACACTGCAAATTGCTCTCTCTGTTTGGTGACTATAATTTTCTACACATGTATAAAGGAATATGGAGGGCACATTGGTCAGTTTTTGGTCAAACCAGAATGCGGGAAAATGAGATTGACCAAGAATCATCAACTTGACACAAAGCAAAAAGTTGAAAATAAATGCAGATTTACTTGACAATGATTTCAAAAACAAGAAATGTGTAAGTCACAGGAGATGAAATCAATCTGTAAAGACAAACTATTAGATTTCAAATTCAATTATACTGAAACTTTCAAGTTTGTGGTCAGTATCCAAGCAGAGCATTAAACTCTCCCTTAAAATTAAAGTACTAATTTCTAACCATATAATATAATTAAGTCAAAGAACTTGAAACATTATCGAAGTGCAAAATATCAAGGTAAAAAAAGCTGCTTATTTTAATTGAGAATCACATTTTTATTGAAGAAGCTGACATACAAATGAGTTGAATGCTACATCTAAGATACATATTTTCACAAGATACACAAGTTACAGTTACTGGCAGAGTTTTGGTTGGTGGCTCACTGACTCTGCATCTGTAACTGGAAGTGCTATGAAAATGTAATTATCAGACATTAAAACACGTTAAAGATGGCACACTGTTATCATCAGTCACAATATTACTCACACACTCACACACACACAACAAATCTGTCATCCAATCTTTCATATTTCCCTTAAAAACGACTTATACAGTCGTATCCAAGTGTAAAAATATATATTGAAAATTAACGTTTCATTAAAATCTTCCACAAATGTAAAATGA
>CAAKHD010004829.1:0-21834 GCA_901007705.1 Fistularia tabacaria
ATACTGAATATATATGCATATATGTGTGTATGCATATATATGCATATGTGCAAATATATGCATAAGATGTGTGTGTATATATATACACACAAACATACATAGACACACATATATATATATATATATATATATATATATATATATATATATATATATATATATATATATATATATATATATATATATATATATATATATATATATATATATATATATATATATATATATATATATATATATATATGTGTGTGTGTGTGTGTATATATGTATACATATATATATATATATATATATATATATATATATATATATATATATATATATATATATATATATATATATATATATATATATATATATATATATATATATACACATACACATGTATCACCATATTATTGGTAATGAGCACCAGTTGTGTGCCTCCCCAACACATGGCAATTGGGGCAGGTCTGCTGTCACAGAGTGCTAACGATATGAAAGTGCACGACTGCCTCAAGCCCAAACCTAACAACCACTCAATTAATAATACTCTCATTCATAACCATTTGGATAGCATCTTCATGTGTGGCTGCAATTACTGATGCATTTCCATGCTGAAAAGTTTTTTACTTATTGTGGAATATGGGGAGTCAAAATGTTTTTGGCTTGTCAAATACCTAAGACATTTAATTTTTTTATCAATACAGTAGTCTGATTCAGATTAATTTGATCATATTGCAGAAATGTGTAAAATGAAAGAGATGCGTGATAAGTGCAATGAAACAACGTTTTAAACAGTACATCTTGATAATGTTTTGGTAAAACATATTTGCCACAAGGAAGGAAGTAATCAGTAATGTATCCATGAAACATTTAGAAAACAAGCAGGTGTGTTACTGTGGCCTTAATTTGCCTGAACCTGTTCTACAGCACTGTCCACAAAGATTTCAAATTGTCTTGACTTGTCTGAATACTCATATTATTTTGCACAGTCTAAAGTGGTGCCTTTTAAAATGTTTGTGCTTTTAAAGGAAAATGACTTCAAAAATCAATAAAGAAAGTTAAATAACACATTTAAAAACAGAATTCATCCCATAGATTTTTCTCATCTGCTGTGTATTTATTCAGCAATACTTGGTGCATTATTATTATTATAATTACCACAATTACCCTTACTTATCAGTGTTGTTGATGTTTAAATCTCAAATGTAGAATAATGACTACAGCATCATGTCATGTTTTTTTTAAAAGTTTTATTTCTTTCTTTTTTAAGGAGGGCTAAACAACTTCAGTTTAGTGAATTACTGGGGCAAGTCCATATTTCCAATCTGATAGATAAAAGCTCACCTCAAACACTCAGAAGTCAGTCCTTATTGATTCACCCTCACTGTGGTTGAAATCGATTGAGGTGGGATTGAGGTCAATTCTAATTTCATTGGATTTTGGAGCTGGAGACAATGAAAGGGTATCCATGGTTTTAGCCATAGACTAACAACAGATCAAATCATGAAGTGAGATTATTTTCCTATAACCCAAAATATATTTCTAGCAAAAATGAGGTGATTGTGTGATAAACTGGGTTTACTTTAGGATTAAACATAATTATCACTCATTACAATTTCACCAAACTTGGCCAGTTTAAGAGACTTACTCTCACCCCCAAGCACAACAGCCAATACAGTTTAATAGGAAGAAGCTGTCTCTTGCTCTCATGTGAAAATCAGCTTGTGATTTGACCTTTAGGATCTACCTGCTCCTGTTCCTAAATCATACACTATATACTGATCAGTGCCACACTTAACAGTTACTGACGTCGAGCTTTTCTGGGTGTGGAGTACAAGATTGGACAAGTGCACACCCACACATGATGAGTAATTGATGACGAACTTCCCAAATTCAAAAGTAAGCCTACTTGCCCAGGGCAACTCTTCTGACTTTCCAACTTCCATCAAATGCTACTGTGACAAAATATTTAGTAAACTGTATACTGATGCCCGTAGGGAAATATTAATAAGCTAAATATTTAGCAAAAAAAAAATCTGGGGACGTTTAGGTGAGCACTGTAAAATGACGATTTGAAGAGATACAAGGAATTTATAATTGTAAATATTTTTTCTGTAATTTGCAGTTGTATTTCTAATATTTGCTTTATTGTTCATATCAAATGTTATTACATTCAACATTTTTTTTACCTTTGTTGACTAGTTGCTTGATTTCCTGACCATTTCTATGGTTTATTTCTATAGGGCCATCTCTAAATGTATTGATATATATATGTGCATACACATCAGACTTCACTGTATACAGTACATTTCTCTTTTTTGGAACAGAGAGAATGGTACCATTAATGTGATTTTGTTTTATAATAAATTGGGGTTAAGTTTTTGTGAGAGTAGATGTTGCTTGTTCATTAAAGAAATAAAGAAATAAAAATTCAGTGTCATTCATAATTATTTTTATTTATTAAGAAACCCAGCCATTGTTTCACAATCTTGAACATTGAGATGAATTCAAGACAAGGCGTGAAAAAAACGTTCAGAGGAGGGTATGTTCACAGGTGTACCACACCTCCTGTGTGTGCTTGAATCTTACCAGACACTGTTCCTCTGATGTCACAAATACCTGCTGGAGAGTATAAAAGGAAAAGACGTGATTCATTGCTTTTAACTATCAGGTAAGATTAACTGCAAGTAGAAGTGACAGGAGCAAGTTTCACTTTATGGCATCATCGGCAATTCCTGCTATAAGGATGAAGCTCCTTCTTTTTGCCATTATTCTTGGGCATTTAAAAAACATCAACACCTCAGAAGTCCCAAGTAAGTCAATGTCCTGTACCTTATTTTAAAAATGAATATTAATATTATTTGTTTTACATTCCTTAAAAAGATTAACAAACCTTCCTTCCGTGATTCTACCAGCTTTTCAAATTTGTCATCGGCGTTTGACTGTATAATTAAGACGTAAATCAATTTCTTTTTTTCATATTTCCCGGCATCCTATAAGGTAAGGAATGAACTTTAGCTGCAAAAAGAGGGCATTGTTCTTACCTGAGATAATAGTTGCATTCAGTAAATGTGCTGAACAGACCTCTGTAATTTCAATGTTTCTCTTCGTGTCCTTTTTCTAACCCAATGAGTCAGCACTTCTTACTCTGCTGCCTCAAATGTTCTTAATGTTTTATGTCCAAGTCTTCCTTTAACAATAGTACTTCATTATCAGTGTGTAGGTTTCACCTCTGCTTCCTGATTGCATACAGAGGTCTTTGTAAAAATGTGCTGAGCTGCTGTAGCAGGTGTATTAATGTAAATTCCTTGAATAAGGTGAAACCAAAGATCAGAAAGGAGCTGTTACACGAGTATGGGCAAATGGTAACTTTATATGGAGCTATGGAACTAAACATGACTGGACAGAAATGGGAGAAGAGATTTGTTATTTGATTCTCATGGTACTCTTTTTAAACATTGTCCACTTACGTTTTAATGGGCATTCACTGACAATGTAATTCTTCAAAATTATCAAGTAGATCCAAATAAATGTAAAAGATAGATTCTTGATTATTGGATGGAAAAATATTTACCTTAATTCAGTTACACCCTTTTGGTTATCTCCTTAGCCCAATACCATTTAATTCCTTCCCTGTAACCTACTTTTGCTGTGTGCCAAAAGAATTGTCTATGAATGCTTTGATGAGAATGCCTCTCTTTTGTAAACCCACTCACATGATTAGTCATTTGGGTTAATCATTGCTGTTTCTTACCACACCTTTTCAAAGAAGACTAAGACACAAGTTTATACAAGAAATGGGGATGTTGCGTGTAATTGTGTAATCTTACTTTAATCTGAAGTAAAAATACACAAAAGAAACCTGTCCATGTCAGGGCTGGTTTGTAAACATTTGTGGTGATCTGTATTTTTCCATGACTTTTCCCATAGCTGTGCCCCAGATCCCCATCCAGACCGAGAATGACATTCTTCAAGAGGTTGAGACGGATGGGTTCCTTGTTCATCAAATATTACACCCTTTGCTCACAACTAAAACACCTCAAAAAACCACAACAGTTCAAACTGCTGGCAATCCCTCACTTGACTTCAACCACTTTCTATTGGGAGATTTTACCGAGGGGAGTACATCTGGTGATACCAATGAAATGGTCTCTCAAAAAGAATATGAGAAGTCTGCGTCCATAAAGTCAATCTCCACTGCAGTGTTGCAAACAGACACTACTAACTCTGCATCAGTTTCATCTGTTAACCTGACCCTTCAGTCTGAGTTGACCTCTACTTCAACAGCAAATGCCTACAACAGAAGAATCTCCGCAGGTGATAATTCAGTCACTGATCATACAAGCTTCATGTTTTCTGAGTCATCATCTCACAATACAGAGTCCCCAACCCAGAGCCAAACCACAAACACGAGTGCGGCTGCAAAATCTATCAAAGAAACTCTAATTTTACCATCAAATGTAAAAGGTGCAGGCGCCATAGTGGATCCAATTCCATCAAACAAAGGACACAGCACACCAGGTGAGTTTGGAGAGATATATTTGATAATAAAGCGGGTTATTGCATCATTTCAGTAACAGATCCATTTTCTAATTCTCTTATATCACCAGATTGGATCATCATCCTTGGCTTTGTTGTTGGTGTAGCTGCTTTGATAATGCTCTGTGTTGCAATCGCTACCAGAGAAAAGTAAGACATAAATATCATAGTAGAAAAATACAAAACTTCGTTCATTATTAAAAGTATGGTTCTAATTTTTTTTTTCTTTTCTTACAGGTGGAATAGACCAAGGCAGGCACTCGAACGACGTAAAAACACTGGTTCTACAGACCAGCAGAGGGAGGTAGAGATGGAAACTTTTCTGCAGCATCTTACACCCAAGGAAAATGGAAAGTCAGCAGAATACACAGTCATCTCCCTGGATGAGCTTCCAGACAAATACGCAAAGTGATGTTCAGAAAGAAACTCCTGATACAATCTCATTACATATTTACATGTTTGATGAGAAGAAACTGATTTGGACAAGGGTTGTGACAAGGGAGGATCAAAACAATTATCTGAGTTCTTTAGCTCAAGGATCAAGGACTTGTACAATACGAGTGTTCTACAGCAGTAATCCTTTTATTTATGTCCATGATCGCTCATTTTGCCTGTAATGACATTTCTGCATCTTATCCATTCACATCTAATGCACTAGTGGCATTTCAAATGCAGTAAAAATTATTTGTTGTCTCTAATCCTGGCTTTTAATTGCATTTCCTATTTCTCATAGGTGGGTGAGGCTGGTTCTGATTAAGCTCAGACACAATTTACTTGAAGCATCTCTGAAACTTGATTGTTTTGAGTTTCATAGCATAGTAACCCATCCAGAGGAACCTTTAGATGCAGCTGAATTGTTGCAACCATCAACAGATCATGCTGTGGCACTGTTTACTGTTGATTGTGAAATTGGGATTTGGGAAAAATTGGGAACCCAACAAGTTGAAACAAAGCTGAGAAAATATTCTCAAATATGAATTATGCCAATACCCAATGTCGGCTGATGACTTTGCTTTCTGCATTTCCATTTTGTAAACATTCACTTTTATATTCATCCATTGCTTGGCTTATGGTTGCTTCCCTGTTAGGTTGCTGAATTTATTCAATTATATTTGAGTATTTTTTCATTCAGTCAAAACATTTAGGCCATGCTGATAGACAATTTGAGCGAGTCAAAGTTTTGGTTTGATTTCCATTAGATATTGTCAAACCCTGTATTACACACACTACTATAAAACAGGAGGAAAAAAACACAAAGATGTCTTTAAAATATGCACCAAGTATTTGTACTTCAGAAATATAGGGTTTCCAATCAGAGTCAAATGTTGTTCTTATAGTAATTTCCAGTATCAGTGTATTCTCTATTATTTTATTAGCAAAACTATGGTTCTGTTATTGATGGATGTGTTTTGTTGTGGATTGTAACTTATATTAAGGTCATATGTTGATATTCCTGCTATGGCTATGCAGCTCTAAAGACTGATTTCTTGGCTTTTCTTGATGCCCTTCATAGTGTACTTATTGGGTGTTTGTAACATGGATCACATACACCCTGCTCTGAGAAATAAACACAACGGCAGCTCATCAATAAACATTTATTCATTTCCATTGACATTTACATATAAGTATTAAAACATTTATACAGTTTGAGCCAATTTTCCCAGCAAATATTTTTGGTTTTCATTTTTTTATTCCATATGACTGCATTTATTATTGACAAATAGATAATGCCATTCATGATAATGACAGTCAGATGCAAGGGAAGTTGGGAATAGGTTTTGGAACAAAAAAGAGACATACAAAATATAATCTAAATTGTCTAAAGATTGCACAGTATCACATCATGTTCTTTAAAAATTAAGAACAGAAGAAAAACGAAAAACAAAAAAACTAAGACCTTCTGTAACCAACTAAGAATATATTCTGATTAATGACCAATATCATGGGATATAATTCAATTGTGATGCATTAAAGCAAGTGATAATGTGCCTTTGACTTTCGTTAGGTTATGATGATTAGAGGAAGGCGGTGCGTGAACCAAACACTGGATGGCTTGCTTAAGTCTAACCACATGTGGACATACTATAGCTGCCAACACCAATATTCTAATGCAGACAAAACTGTATGCATGTGTTCATGACCCTTAAATATAACATTCATTCCTGAGTAAAAATACCCCCCCAAACAACCATTCTCCAAACAGTAGTCTCTGTGAAATAATATTCATTATTCATTCAATAAGAAATAATGCTAAATTCACATTCTGATAACTAGTGATCCATTCGTAGATAATCCACATTTATCTAAAATTGGTAAATGTATCTGTAAATTTTTAGCATAGTAAAAACATGTATGACAGTTTCACAAAAAAAGTCAGCTCTATAAATTTACACACTAAAGAGAATATGTACACAAAGTGCAAGGAGGCACTTTAAACATGAATATATAAACTGTTGTTCATATCAACAAGATAAATGATTCGTTGAGTTCTAAGCTTAAGTTGGTAGAGAGTTGCTACGCAGATTTAAAATGAACATGTATGGTTTCAGCCTATGACTTTCCGTTAGTAATGCAAAATGAGTGAGTGCTTGTGTTGGAACTTATTGTGCACTTGCTGAATTGACATGAAAAGACTGATTTAAGAGCATTTGCATTCTCAAGGTTGTTATTCACATTTAAATGTACTGTGCTCCAAATGATTCTATAAAATCCAGTTATGCGAGGAGGGCCCAGCCATCCTCACAGAGTAGCAAACCTAGAGGTGAATGCAAATCATTCATCCAAGTAAAACCTAAGTCCCAATGTTCAATCGCAATTAAACAATTTTTATCTATAAAGGTGTTTGTAATCATGCTGACTGCACTCTGCAGTTGACATTATCAAGGCAAGGTTATCATATAGCAAGGAAATAAACAGTTTGAAGCAAAACACAGAGCAATGCAATGGGCTGTCTCTTCTTATTTCCTCTGATTCACCCTTAAACTTTACTTTCTTGTTTATATTGCTCTCTTGCTCTCAAAAAATGCATGAATATGCATAAAATCCAATATTCAGGCATACCTTTGACTGATGAATAAAGTATCTGTTTCACCCATAAATAACTTGTGTACAAAATACTAGTAAATAACTTGGGGGGAGCCTTTCACATGCTCTGATCGATACAACTCTTTGAACACATCTCTCTGTCTGCTGCCACATTTAGAAGCCACTCCCTCCCTCTTATGGTCTTAGGCCTAAGCTTGGCTACTTGGGCATAACTTTGTGTGTGTGTGACATTCGTGCTTAATCTCATAAGTCAAAAAGTAATGCAGTTATGCCATCCCACACAAAGACTGATGCCCTGAATGCTGTATATCTGGTATGAAGACCAAACTGCGCCAAAAAAACACCAACAATAAGTGACTCAAAATGTTCAACATCCATTGCAAGCAAGATCTATTGACTATTAAAGTGAACATTTTTTTCTTTCATATCTTGGTCCTTGTATTTAACTGGCAAGGCCTTCAGACACAGGTAATTATCTCTGCCCCATAAAGAAATTGGTTCAATACAAAAAAGGTGGGATGTTGCAAAGGTTAGAAGAACCCCATTACTGACAAAACTGGAAGCTTGCAGCAGCACCAAATAAGGCCCTAAGTCTTGTCAACTAAGTGAAATATTCAGTGCAAAGTGCCTGAAACAAACAATGTCATTATGGTTATGTCTTGTGAGATTAAAACACATTCTAGATGAGGTGAGTAATATGTCGGCTTACCCATGAGGCATCCAGATAGGTAACAGTAGTAACCAACTAGAGTTGGTTGTCAGTGTTATGGGAAAATATTTCTGTCTGTCTGCCTCTCTCTCTTTTACGTTATTGTTTTGTTTTACAGTCTTGTCAGCAGGATAGTAAAACTTGTGGAACTCAGGGTAAGGCGCAGCAGCATCGGGATCTGCTTTACTTGCACTTCCATGGTTCCTCCTCAACAAGAGAGAACTCTGCAGTCTTGCCATTTTTGCCCATGGCGACCTGTAAGCAATTACCGACAATATCTATATGGGCTCAAGGCACAGTTCGTGGTTGGGAGCAGAGAAGCCAATGCTTCTTTATATTCAGGCCACTGACCCAAAGAGGAGGTTATTGTATCAATTCATAAAATCAAAATACATCTTTCATATACTGATAAAATGATACAATGACGCTTGTACCATAGAACCAGAAATATTTTATAAGAATTTCAGATCTGGCCATGTATGTTATGGATTCTCTGCCCAACCGAATTACAGTTGTCATTAGTTAACAAAATGATATCAGAATCTGAATGCAACTTCAAAATCAGATAAAATTGCCGGCAAAGAAAAAATATAAACAACAGCTTTTCCAGTTCAGGTTTGTATGAAAAAAAATAACAGCTACTACTTTCTTGCCATTGGGGAAAAAACTCTGATATATGTTCAAGAGGATTAGATATTTTAAGAATAGTTTTGAATAAAACATTGTGAAACAGCAGTCTTTATGTATACCAAAGGCTTAAGTAACTGCTTAAAAAGCTTACATGGTGCTCAAACTGTAATTTGGTTAGGGCTCCCATAAATACATGTCCAATTAAGAGAATAATGTAAAAAATAAATAAATAAGAGGTAAAACACTTTCTCAATTAAAACCAGGCATAACACATATCAGACATACAACGCAACTATGAACTGGACAATGCATAAGGACTGTTGCTGTCTGCAGAAAAAAAAATCGTTCATGTTGGGAAAAAAAAAAAAATCAGTAATTTTAAAAAACAAAAAGCAAAACAAAATGTCATTACTTAAAAATTAAAGTTCCTATGATGAATCTGGTATCACAAAAACTGCTTTTTCATATGAGTTACAGGTGAATGAATAAATACAGAAATATTTATTTAGCCACAACCGATGTTGACATACCATTAACAAAGACACAAGTGCACAATTACTTAAAAAGACACTTAAAAAAAGGATCACAATCACAGAAAAGAAAGACAAACACAAACACAGATGTGTGGGAAGGGTTCTCTACATACAGGTCTCTATATCTGTTAATGCAAAATGTACCTTGCAGTCGTCTATCAAGATTGAGTTGTGGTGTGCGTACACATTCTGGTTGGTGTTATTTTCAAAGAAGGATTGTGTTTTTGCCATTTCAAAGTCCTCCAGCCTGGTCTGCTGGGCATCGAAGGAATCTAGCTCATCTTTGGACAGATGGTACACAATACCTGCTCCGTAAGAGTCCCCAACCACATTGACGGAGGTACGGAAACGATCCCTGCATGGTGAATGAAGCAAAATGCACGGGCAAAATTTTAAATTACATAAAAAGTAACCTTGCTAAACATGTTGTTGGACCTAATATTGGGAGACACTGCTCCAGCTTGATTCATTCATGTGCTTTAATTTTAGTCAGGTTAGAAAAAATCTAGTTAATTTGTTGTTTATACCACTTTTTCTGCCTTCAGGGTCACTGTGGAGCTGGAGTCAATCCAAGCTATCATTTGGCAACAGGGGAGGAACACTCTGGACTAGTCACAGTCAATCACAGGGGCACAGACAAACTAATAAACAATTCACTCTCATTCACATGTCCGTTTAACAATAACAACAGATAAAATCATTTTCAGACAAAAGCAGCAGTTCTTGTTAAGGGCTGTGGATGAACTAGAAGAAAATTAAAAATAAGTGGGTTGCCGATGACATTCATGATCAGCTCCTCTTTTCAAAAAATCTAAAAGTGATTATTTTATCAAAGGCTTCTGCAATTTTAGTTGTATTAAATGGAACCAGAATAGGCAAGCATTCAAAATGTATTTAACCACTGTATATATAACGGAAATGTGGGGTGCGGCATGGCGCGTGGTACCGTAAATTCCTGGTTTGATTCCCGGCTCCTCCTACTGTGTTGAAGTGTCGTTGAGCAAGACACTGAACCCCTAACTGCTCCCCTAGCCCCAACTAATGGCAGCTAACTGCTCATGGTTCATCCATGATGGGTTAAATGCAGAGAACAATTTCCCCACGAGAGATGGATTAATAAAGTGTACATCACTATTACATTATTAAATGAAGCTGATGTATAAATGCTCCCTTTGGAAAATAAAAAAATATACCTAGTTGAGCATCAAATAATTAAACAGACAAGGGACAATAGTCTGGTAGTCTGACATAAACTTGAATAATTGTCTTTAGGTTGATCAAGCTATTTCATCCATCCATCATCTGCCGCTCATCCTGTTATCAGGGTCACAGGGTATGCTGGAGCCTATCCCAGCTGTCATCAGGCGAGAGGCGGGGTACACCCTTGACTGGTCACCAGTCAATTGCAGGCCCACATATACAGACAGACAGACATTCACTCACTCACTCATTCGGGGCACTTTTCCTAACTTTTTTTCAAATTAACCTGCTGCATGCTTTTGGACTGTGGGAGGAAACCCACGCAGACACAGGGAGAACATGCAAACTCCACACAGAAAAGTCACCCTAATCGGAATCGAACAGGCGTACTTCGCGCTGTGAGGCCAAAACTCTAACCACTGCACCACCATGCCACCCAGTTCAAGATATTAACAGTTTTTTTAGTTTTAATAGATAACCTGAATTTCTATTGCTCAGTTCCACACATGATTTAATGTATCAGTTTGATATATGAAATCATGTCTGGCATTATAATCTGTATTACATTATTCCCAGTTGAGTGATTAACATTATTGACAATGAAAAACATAAAGCCAGGAGAACTTTCCTCTAGGTCGTGGTGATGTTTTTTGTTTATGATCCAAGAGATATCAACAATTGCGTGTATGAAAAATTTGACTGTCTTTCATCCAAGCTCAAACATTTGTGTAGATTTTGTGAATACATATGGTAGAGATAGGTGCATTGTAAAACATGAATACGGTTCTCCACTGAAACCCATCAGCAAAAACCGGCACACTTCAATCAAAGTCAGGAGTCTCCTTTAAAGTTTAACTTCTTCCCCAGGTTTCTGTTGTCCTGCACCTACTGCATAATTTTGAAAAAAGGCTAAAAAGCCAAGAAGGGCAGGGAGAGCCTAAAGAGTGTTGTGTATGTTTGTGTACGTGCGTATGTGTGTGTGCATACTTGTACAAGAGTTCAACGACGCAAGGGGGTCAGACAGTAATGGAAAGTGACATGGAAGCACTGTTCACCAGTGTAGGACTTTTACATTCTAGCATCACATGAAGTAAATAATTCATGCTGATGGTGTCCCTGCATCACATTTAGCCTTCCTGCCCTGCAAGGAAGATGTTTGACATGATGGCGGGAGCTACACAAAGCACTCCCCTTGTCTCTCTGCATAGAGAAACAATTCATTAGCAACAACTCGCTTTGTGTTTCATGTGAAAGTTTTATAGAGGTCTGTGTCAGTTTAAAGTATTCACACCAACTTGCTATTTGAAAAGAGTGTCAATTAATATTCCACTTCTGGAAATTTAATAATAGTCAAACAATTAAAAAGAACAGGCTAATTATGTCTTGATAAGAACACATTTGACACTTACTGCTTAAAGCTAGGCCGTTCACCTGTGATAAGTTTCTTGAGAGATAGATTTCTCATTTCAGAGACAATAAGGGGAATATTAACATTCTATTTTAATATGAAAGTGGTGGCATAGAAAGGAAATTCCCATAATGTCATATTACATTACATATTACAGTAGATTGTGCTATAGATGTATCTAAAATGTGTTTTATACTGCACTACCTTGCAAGTGCTGCAGCTTTGCTCCTGTGAGTGTTTATTTTGAGTCAAAGTCACAGATATTTGTCTTAAATTCTTGTCTTATTCATGGGCTGGGGGATTAAAGACATCACTAGATACTGCAGAAACACTTCTGACAACCCTTGGACAGCTTTGCATGACTTAAATATGAGAAAAAAAACTAATGGGGTTCAAATTAATGCATAGAGAGTGTGGCTATAATGATAATGTGGCATTTAATGAGACACTGCATTGATTGAACTTCATGGTACACAATACACAATATAGCCATTGCCTATTGTCTGTAGCTGTCAGTGTAGACTATGAAATGCTGAAATGTGTTGTGGTGAACTTACAGTAGCCAGTCAACAGCCACCAGGAGGCTGATGTCTTGAGTGGGCAGCCCCACCGCTGTGAGGATTAGAAGCATGGTTACAAGTCCAGCACTAGGGATACTGGCAGCACCAACACTTGCAAGGGTAGCTGTCATACTAAAAAAGAATAAAGAAATGACACAAAATCAACTTGAGAACATTTTTGGTGTTTTGTTCAATATGTTTCAGAATATAGGGAATTACTGTTGTTGCTGCTTTTTTCTTTTTCCAAATGCTCACCTGACTGTAATAATCTGCCCCCAGTCAAGTGATATTCCATTCATCTGAGCGATAAAGATGGCAGCAACAGCCTCATAAAGAGCAGTGCCATCCATATTGATGGTGGCACCCACTGGAAGAACGAAACGCGTGACTCTCTTGTCAATGCCAAGGTTCTCCTCTAAGCACCGGAATGTGACTGGCAAGGTTCCAGCACTGTGGTAAATTGACAAAATTTAAACAAGCTTTACTTTGACAGTCACATATACTCTGTCAATATAATAAACGAGCCAAGATAAAACATTTCTGAACAAATTACAGATTTTGCACAAGACTAACTTAAATAGATCACAGTTGTTTTAACAGTTTTCAAATTTAATTCTTGTGTTTTTTCTGATGAAATGCTTTGTTACAAATTACTTACTTTGTACATTACAGATGATGTAGTGTATTACTTTTGTGAATTTGACATAATTAAAGAGTCAAGAGTTAATACTTTTCTTTTTTGGGGGGGGTCTCAGAGCAAAGCATTAGTTTTGACAAGCAGCATTTTCATAAGCAGTAATGGAAAGAGAGCTTCTCATGTTGTATAAAAAGGTGAGTGAATTAAAGACATTCCACATGGAAGGAACATTACATAATGGAGGAAATTAAAGGAAAGATAACAGGGGGCACCAGAAAAACATAGATCCATGATCCTTTTTGGAGACCGAAAGCAAAGGCTGAAATACCTGGATGCTGTTCCAAGTGCTGTGACCCAAGCTTGAAATACTCCCATGAAGAATGTGAATGGGTTTTGCTTGACTATCACAAAGTATATTAGTGGAAGGAAGATGCCTCCATGGATGATTAGGCCAACTATCACAGTGATCATATACATCCCCAGCTGCCGGGCAACCACCTCCAAATCAGCAATGGATATGATCTTTCCACAGATGAGGGAGGCAATACCAACTGGTGAATACCTGAAAATAGAAGCAATGAGCTGTTTCTATGATTTTTTGAAATATGCAGATATATACCTGAGAGTTCGTAAGCAATAATTCCTTTGTTTTGTGTTTGATAGTGATAGCCACCTTGGAGGTCCTTACAAAACATTAATGAAGAGTAATGTTCAAAGGGAAATAAATATACAAATAAATAATACACACATTCATGTGCTTGTTGTGTATATATATATATATAATTTATTTGGGGGGCAGACAAGTGGACAACCTACTCATTGTTTCAGGGCTTAGCAAACTCTGGGATAACAAAAAAGGGTTACTTGCTTTTAAGGATAACCATTATGCGGTTAGCTTTGCAGCATATTTGATTTGTAGGGTAGTAGTTTGGCTTTGTGAATTTTTTTTTATTTATTTTTTTTTAACTTCTAACATTTCTAAACCAGCATTGTTTTCATCATCATGTCCTTTTGTGCACCACTGAAGCCTTTCGCCATCTCATACTGTGAAAACGGAATAAAGAAAAATGATCTAAAAAAAATGTATTTGCAGAAGACTTACCACATAATTGCGCTTACAAGCCTCATAATAATCTCATTCAGGACATTGAAAAACTCCAACATCATCTTGGCCTTCTCCCCCATTTTCCCCATAATGACACCAAAAGCAACAAAGAAGCCAATCAAACCTGTAAAACAGAGTTACAAGAATTGACTTGGGTTCATGGTAATTGTGCACTGAGACCTAGACAGTCATTTTCACTTTTGTTCTGTATCATTTGTGCCATTGCAGTGACCACCTGTCTTTAGGACTTTCTAAATTACAAGTAACACAAGACAGCCAGCTTTGCTCTTCGCACTGTTTGATGTACCACTGCTGACATGCGTAATCGTCTTGCATGGATCAGCGTTGAGAGAAGGCTAACTTAATTATATGTTTTCACAAAGTCAGCCAAACTCAGAGGACAGCAGTTCTATTTAACAAGATGTGCAACTCCTCAGACACGTATTTGCATTCTGATAGAGACTCTTGTGAAACTAAAATCCAACACACATTTTTTTCCTTTGTTTGTTTGATCAGGTTTAAAGCCTTTAACCTGTTTTTAGTCTAAGGCAATGTAGTGACTAATGCTAATGAATTAAATAATCATCCTTATTAGAACAACAATGATTGTTGAATTTCTTCATCTATTGATATTTAAGATAAGATAGTACTTTATTGATCCCCATTGGGATAATTCCTTTTTTTTTCCTTATTTGTTTTTGGTTGTGTGTGCATATGTGTGCATGTGTTTTGACTGTTTATTGAAAGCACAAAAATTGTTTTTTGAACATATACATACTTAACAAACATAAAGAAATCATGATCACCAACATCAAAAAAGCTGTTAATACATAAGTGTTTTCTGAAAAAAAATGGATTCTTGAATTTTAAAAAATGTCCTGAAAAGCATCATGAAACCACTAAACATACTAATAAAGTCACACATAAGGATGCAAAATTATAAATTTGACATAAAGTAGTTACACATTTGCAAGTCAGTATGTCATAATTGGCCAAACCACAAATAAGGTAAGACATTCCCTCCAATGTGCATATGATTGCCTCAAAATGGACCAACACAACTAAATACAAATGAGAAATTAAAAGAATTCCACCCATATCTTCCCACACACAGACCTGTGTCCAGCATGAGATGATCCCCATACTCCTAATTTTGGCAAAGTGGATGGACAGTCCAATGCTGATTTATTAGCAATACATAGCTGAACAAACATCGCATACTCCAGCAACCCTGCTCTATATCCTCCCTTCATAAGGATTTTAATGCTCAGTTTTTATTCAATCTTTTTGAGAGCTGTTGATTTATATTGGTCATTGTACTGCAGTGAGTGTTCTATGAGACATTTCACCTACCAAGGACATTCATTCCTCCCTTGAACTGAAGTGACTTCTTGACTGTGAACTGTGGATGTGCTTTGGTTCTGTTTGTGGGCACGGGAACTTTTGAGGTAACTGTTTGAATCTGGAAGAAAAGAATAACAGCTATAGCTACTGAACAATAACCATATTTAACATAATGTAGATTGGAAATTTACAGTGAGTCCCACCTGTTGGAAGCAGGCCTGCACTATGTTTTCCGGGAAAAGATTTCGTATAAGATCAAAGAAAGCATCCAAACTGGACACCTCGTCATTCTTCTTTCCTTGTCCGAGATTAGCCCTCAGTTTAGGGTTCCCGGGATGGATAAGCAGCACTAGGACGACTCCCAACACAGCCGCAATCACTGTAGTTGTCATATAATACACCATGGCTCTGGTGCCTAAGCGGCCACTCGATTTTGCATCCAAACCAGCAAGTCCTGTGAGCATACATTTAAATTAACAAATAAATAACTGAGTAAATAAATAAATTCATAAATACATGTTCATTGAGTTGATTTTGAGTGCAAAGCCTTCACCAGCCTGGCCTTCGGCTGATTTAAAACTCTAGATGTGATTTCTCTAAACATTGCAGGATTGTGACTGCCCCCCCTCCATTCTCTGTGACTATCAAGTATGAATGTGCCATGAGATCTAATGGGAAAATACCTGTTAGAGGTAATGCCTTCCAGAATCACAATAAAAATTGTTTCAGAGAAAACAAAGAACACATAAAATATGGCAATTAACGTATTGCTCGTAAGACTACAATAATTATACTCAATCTCTCATGTGGCCAATGTATTGCCTAATAGGAGTACAGAAGACTTTCCTGATAAATCTGTCTGTAAGTTCAGTCAAATGAGTTGAACCATAGCTTACCCACCTGTTACCAGACTTGAAACGACAAGAGGCAAAATGAGCATCTTCAGCATTCTCATTAGGATTTCACCAGGGAAGCTTATGATCATAATAATATCTGGAGGGAGAGGTGATATGTGCCGCAACAGCATTCCAGCAATAGAACCCAGAAACACACCTGACGCGGAGAAAGATATAACATTAAAAGTTGAGAAAACTTATCCAGATAATTTAGATAATTACTGATTATCATTCATAAAATAATCAATAGAAAATAATTACATGTTTATACAAGTAAAATTTTAAGTATAAATACATCAAAGTGCCATATTGATTGTTATTACTCATGATATTTTTCTTTATTTTTCTTTGCAATGTGTGTGTGGACTGTTCCACTGACATACATAATTTGATAACTTTATTTCAGCCCATATAGAGGGAGACATTTAAAAGAATTTGAACTTGTCTGGACAGCCTCAGACCAATACATTACATTACATTGAACATACCAAGAATTGTGAGGGTAAGAACCATGTTCTTCATTACTTTATCACATAGGCTGCTACACAGACTCTCGCCCACAGCAGCATCCACCGTGGGGTCCAAATGGCTTTCATCCATTCTGACCTCTACTTGCTTCTGCATGTTATTGGCACTGCAATGGAAAACAGACGACCTTACAATATAGACTTACGAAGTACAAAACTGAGGATTATCCACATTTTGAAAGAATTTGCATTTGAATTAACAGTATGTTTATGAGGTAAGTGGGCTCTTTTAAAAAAAAAAATGGAGATGTACTGTATTTTACCATGCTGTATGTATTTAGGAGAAAGTAAATCAACCTAGGACACATGGTAATCATTATGGATATAATGGAACAATCTATAGACCTTATCGGCAACATGAAATGTCAAACTGGCACAACCTGTAGAACAAATTGAAGCACAAGCTTGGAAGAATCGTCTGGTTGCCAGGCTATGGTCATCATGCAGCATCCTTTAAACAACTTTTACTTCAAGCAGAACAAGGTGGGGGATATCAATTGATTCACTAAAATTAACAACTTGACTTCAATGTGAGGGGAAGAGGGTTGAGTAAGGTGACTGGTAAAATCCCAGACAAATATCAGCAGTGTTCAGGCCTGTGGTGAGTAGTGAATAACTGAATCTGGTGCAGTTCAACTTTGTTTGCCTTTCATTATTACCATGTGACATTGCCCTACAGTTGTCTCAGATCAGTTGTCACAGTTTCAGTAATCAGGATGTGTGTAACCTGGAGTAAATGCATTTCTCCCCAGTTTTACTTTACATAAATGGAATGCCGGCTGTTACTTATATCCTACTTGTGCACAATAGTTTCAAATATACCATGACTATGCCTAATCAAAGACAGAGGCAAGAAATCCTCTATGTTTGCTTAAAAAGTATGCTTATCAAGTTTTGTTCAGCTATCCTTACAAAGTGCATATGTAATGCATACATACATGCGTACATACTCTTTTGTAGTCTGTATAAGAATCAGACGTTCTATTTTCACCTAACACAAGTGATATGAGTTTTTTGTAAAGACAGTGTAATGTTGATCTTAGATCATAATCTTGTTCCAATACTAATGATCTATTTTTGATTTTGTTTTCTTCAAGAAAACATCGTCTCATCACTGAATCAACATGCATCCAAAGTTTGTTGTGGTGTGGTGTAAAGCCTCTTTTCTGCAGATCAGCTCTCCCCTGTGCAGCCTTTAAATCCTATGTAGTGTACAGACGTTTGCATTTACGTAAGAATGGACGCCAATGTCACTGGGAAATTTGACCTTCATGACTCAAACACCTGGAGAACCCCTGCAAGCAACTACTATGGATAAATATTGGATTTGTTTTTCAGCAATTGTAGCTGATTGAGAACATTTTCAATAATAATATAAAAAAAATCCATTATGGGGATACATACAAAGGATAGAGGAGCTTGTAGCATAGAAATGAATGTCCTTTTGCAAAATCAAATATTTTGTCTCTTACTATTTCAGTCAAATAATCTGCAACATGGAGAAAAGGGAACTTTCAAGGTAAGAGACGAGAAATGGCCAAGTCCATCACAGCTGTCTGATACACTGTTCTCAAGCACAAATGAGACTTAAGCCTTTTAAAGAGGATAAAATTAGCACCTCTAGCACACAAGTGACTGAGTTATGTAACAGAAAAGGGGCTTCCCAGGAAAAGTCAAGGTGTCACCATGACCTGCCTGAGTACCATTAAGCAAGAGATTACTACTTAGAGAAACTAAGAGTTTTTGTAAAAACTCAGCACTCCAATAATCATAAAATAAGCTGTTTATGTTGTAACCGTTGCAGAATGTATAGGATACAATATCAAGATGTTGTTGGAGCACGTACAAAAGCAAAATGAATGATGTGATGTATCATCAATTCATGAATCAGAAACACAAGCAATGTAGGTGTAAAAATGATAGTTTTCCCGTTGGTCTAAACAGATCAGAAAGACTCATCCATCGGTGATGCTTTATTCAAAAGCAGAAGCTGCTAAAATATTTCGATGCCGAATCTCGCGAAGTTCTATGCAGCAATTGCTGCTGATGTTATCTAACAATACTCACCAGTTGTTCTGAAAGTGCGTGGAAATATGAATTGTACTCTTGGAGATTGACTACACAGCTATCTGAATCATTGGAGAAAATAAAGGCATGGCTCATGCATCGGTCAAATCCAGTTGGAAAAAAAAATGAAGATAAAAAGATATCCTCCCTGAAAGGGCTCGTCAGCCTTTAGAAATGAGTATATCACTTCTTAGTCTGTGTTGAAAGTATTTCCATAAGCCAGCGCATTCAGTTTCGGACAGGTGAGCAAAAGGTAAACTGACTAACCTGGAGGTCTGACAGAAGACACTCAGACAGGAAGGGTGGAGTCAATCTGCTAAGATTAGCAACAAACAAGATCTTGCTTGCAGTCCCCCCAAAATTATTTACAGGATTACAAATCCTGTAAATAATTTGTTCTTTTTTGCAAAATATAAATTATCGAAACATTTAGCGCTTCCTTGCAAGTGCTTCTATTTCGGATAAAGGTATGATTATAATACGGTTTCTCTGTGACAAATCCCAATTTGAAAGAACTTGATCAATTTAAATAAATTAATGAATCAATTAAGAAAACAAAATATACATAAATAAAAAAGAGCAGCACTTCAGACTGTGAAAGATGACTCAAATCAAGTAAGGGTTAGGACCACAGGCACACCTGGTTATCCACTGAACTGAATTTAGGGGTATTAAATACATTATTCTATAAACCCTGTTTTTGGTTTTTTTTTAATTTTGGCAAACCCTGTACAATGCCTATCTATCCCATTTCCTAAACCTATAGAAAAACACAATTTTCAAGTCTCTGTCTTGTTTTGTAGGATTTTCATCTGTATTTTTACCTGTATATGTGTTTATGTATTAAACTGAGCTTGAATCTTGTTTTCTGACTGAATAATCTGTCATTCACATTTTTTTTTTCTAAATACAAATCAAATGTTGGGTTGGTCTTTTGTTGTTGTCTGTGGACTCTTTTTAACCTTTGATTCCTGTCTTTCTGTCTGTCTATTTGCTTGTGTAAAAAACTGGCCTTTTTTCATTTGTGGTTTGCCATTAACACACCAAGAAAGTGACTATACATACTTGGGGTGTGAGGCAACCTATTCGTGAGGTTCTGTCTGGGCCTGGGCAGGGAGGAGATAGACTGCCACAGAGCACATGACAAACCATTTGTCCATGCAATTTCACGCCTTGCTCCGCCTTTGCTGCCCCTCCACCCCAAGCCCAACCTCATGCTGCAACACCTGACAACACACACCAGGCTTAGACAGCAGGTGTCTATAATTAACTAATCTGTTCTGATCCATCCTAATCCAGCACACACACAGCGATGGACCAGACACACTCAAAGAATAATTCTGTGTTTTCGATATCTTGAGGGATATTGCCTTTAATCATAAAAAAGGCTGCTGTGACCAATACTGAAACATTTGTTTTCAATCAATATAGTGTTTCTTTGTTGATTGCATTGAGAAACTGAATACTGCAATCAGTCCTAATGTGTAGTTCATATGACTTAGTGCATTTTAAATATGTGTTCACAAAACTGTCAGTCCGTCATTGCTTTTCAAATAGTTAAAGTAGCTTAATTAACAGCAGTTTAGTAAATAGTTAATTTACTCACACTCAAATATTACCTGCAATCTTATCTCAACATGGCATCTCTTTTTGTCTCTCATGTGACTTTATGGCACAAGATAAATGCTTACTGAATCTCAGACCTTCCATTGTCTTTTTAGTGCACCAGCTCTCATTTAAAAAATGGAAAGCCTTCCCTTTAACATTGAATCTGACTATGTGTTGGCATTTATACATGTATTGACTATATGTATGTTTTCCTTTCCAAACAGCATTTTTAATGTGAAGTGTGATGTAAATGAAACCCATCTGAATTAGAAATCTTGCTTTGTCAAGAAATTCATTTTTCATGATTGATCATGCTTCCATTTTTAAACCAGGGGTCTATTTACCCATATAAAAAGAGGATTCAATGACTTATATGACCCAAAGCAATCAGTGCTGTATTGAATGAAAATAAAATTATCATGGACAATCATACAAAGCAAACTATCAGAGATAAAAGAGACTGTTTTGCCTCAAAGGGTAATTACAAATGTTAAACAACCCCAAATAAAACTTGAGCGTGCATTATTGTAACTGCAGCCTCCAGTTCCAGGAGGTGTGCCTCTACCTCTCTGTCTCTTCCAAGCATTCCCAAGGCAGCTGTGAAAGATTCAGAAACATTGGCTAATATTAGCAAATTTCCAAAATAGTTCAACAAAATAATGTGCAACACTATATACTGATTAGATTTGTATGAGTAATGATACAGAAGCAATCAATTTGGAGAGTAAATATTGTCCCCAAACTGTCGGATCTCCTGAAAGACAGAAGACATATATGTGGAGTGATTGCTCAAGGGTTCAGACTGAATAAAAGTATTGGTCTGTAAGCTCAAAAAAAAGAAATTTAGTTAGGTTTTTCATATGCCAGTAATATTACTTTGACACAAATATACTCACTCTCTCACACATACACGCACACACACACACACACACACACACACACACACACACACACACACACACACACACACACACACACACACACACACACACACACACACACACACACACACACACACACACACAAACTCACAAACATATA
>CAAKHD010004829.1:21854-34910 GCA_901007705.1 Fistularia tabacaria
GGCCCTCCCTGAGGTCTAAGAATGTATACTTCTTTCACAAAAAAGGTGTGTCTGTGCTTTTGCTCGGTTGGACAAATATACTCACTCTCTCACACATACACACACACACACACACACACACACACACACACACACACACACACACACACACACACTCACACATTCAGACACACATTCACACACACATTCACGCACATTCACACACACAAACACGCTGCAATTTTTAGGTTAGGTTGAATTTTGCAGTCATTTAGGAAACGAAACAAGAATTCTAAATTATATTTTTCAGTCAATGACAAGTGAGGTAGATAAGAAAGAACAAGTTATGTGGCAAACAGTTATAAAAAAATAACCCCTCAAGAGTATGATGGTCTATTTGTGTCCTTTTAATTTTTTTAATAAGCATTACGCTCTGAAATCATGTAAAGAGTGGGGTACCTTCCCACAGTTATTCTCTCTCCATGGCAATTTGAAATGCCCCTCTTTCTCTTTGTATATGGATTATTCAAATGCAGAATATTCAGAGAAAAAAAAAAATCTTAAACTAATTAAGCCCAACATATAGTAGTTATCCATATATAGTATATAGAATCAACGGTGATCCAAAAGTCTGTCTGAGTTTGAACTCCTAAACAACTGAATCCAAAAAATGAGGAATACATGTTTTAATTCAAAATCTGCGCCGACATTTACCGTATGTGCTGCAAAACATACATAACATCAGGATGACAAGCTGTTTTTTGTTACAGTCCGTTTGACCAGAGATAATGTGATGTTACATCATAGTTTTCTTGCACTAAAAGGTGTGCCAGTATGAAACCTCAGCCACTCCTTCATGGGCTGATCACTCACACTATTTGAAGTGCTTTAATTTGTTTATTTTTTTTGAACGAATGAAAAGAAGGTATTACATCAGTTTAGATATAAAATGTCATGTTTTATGTAAAAAATTCTGTTCTACTATCCAACTATTCTGTCCATCCAGTCGGAAAATGGTGCAACATTGGGCTGCACCTTGCCTGAAGAAAGCAAAAGGAAGGAAAATGTGTTGTGTGTTTGCAAAAGTGTGTTGAAAAAAAGAGATCAATCTTAAGCTAATTACTCCCTAAATAGTTAAAAAGTCAACAGCCTCACAAATTGTAAGAGGCAAAATTGCCATTTTTGGAAATTATGTAACCTTTATAAGTTATTGACTCTCTGTTTGGTTCAATCTGTACTTATATTCATGTATTTTAGTCTGTGAATAGGTTTAAGTATTTATTGTATCTAATAAAAAGGCATACGTAAGGAAGGGACAGTTTAGTAAATGCTGAGCTAAGGATGTAATGCAGTATGCTCTGGGCAACATGTAAACAGACCAATAATAAGCCTATTAAATATGTAAACTGTGCCTAATGAAAAAATGTTCAGTGGGTTGGATTCTGTTTTTAGGAAAAGGTCTCTAGTTTAAAAATGGGATTTAACCCTGTTTTTCCTAGAAGTGGGACCAAGGCACACAAACAGGTTAGCCAAGGCTTTTAAGAAATGATAGGGAAAAAACAATAATCAATTTACAAAAATAATAAGAAAATCAAGAATAATAAAACAAAGTACACACACACACACACACACACACACATATATATATTTGTATATACAGTGCATAGAGATATAGAGTATTAAATAAGAAACAAATTCAATAGAAATTCCTAAAAAATGAAATGAAATTAAATAAGAGAAAAGAGATTGCAAAACATGAAAAACTTGCAATAATCTTATTCGAAATCCCTTCAACTCATTTTCTTCAAAAGAAAAAGAAAGCAAAGTTATAATCCTTTATGTTTGTTTGTTGTTTTTTTCCCGAGAAATTAAAATTAAATTGTTGTCTTTGTTCTAACTAGAATTAAATAAATAAGTTTGAAAAATGAAAGCACCCCAAATAATTTCACTGCATTGATGTGGACTGTGTTTTTGACCTTTTGGATGGACAGAAGAACTCCAATAATTATTTATCAGTGATGGATCCTGGTTTATCCTCAGTGTGTTGGGAGAATAATCATTCAAGTAACACTACCAGGCTTGATTTGATAGTGAACACTCTTGTGGCTGAGTTTCAATTAACATTCCTGGAGTTGGATAAGTGTGGAGACGTGTGGCAAAACATCATCACTGTAAAGTTGATAAACAGAAAATGTTGCTCTCCAGTCATCTCTTAAAACATACTTGGTTATTTCACATCATATTTTATTATGTTTCTTTAGGAACTTTAACAGCCTGTCACACATAGTCCAAGTGTTGTTTTTGTTGTAGTGAACACAGACAAGATTCACAGGATTTTTCTCAAGTAAAGCAAAGAAAGAGAAACAATGGTTTAGTGGAAAAGGCAAATTATATTCCATTGCCTAAAATTCATCATCTACAACAGCTAAAAAGCGACTCAAGACTTCACTCCACTGTAAGTCAAGCAATTAACCAACCAGATTTGAAGTCAATCAAATAAGTGGTTGTTGGAAAAGTTAAAATATGAAATGAAATTATAACAGACAGGCAGATTTCTAAGAGCACATTGATGTATTTAGAATTTATGTTGCACATTGTAATTTTGTGCATACAGTAAATCCTTAAAAATTCTTTGAAATACAGCAATGCTACAGGAGAATTTGAGGTGGCAAATATCTATAGCATTTTAGAAAATATTTGTCTAAATTTTATTCGTTTATGAAAATGAATAAATAAATAAATGTCAAAACATCAATTTTAGAAATTATAATTATTATAGCTTCACTCTCTGCACTACTTTTTTGGGGTCTCAGCAATGTACTCCCCCATTTGAGTCCAAAGTATATTCAATATATTCACTTATTAGCTACCTCAGTAAATTTAAAACTCAGCTACCTTCTTATCAAATTTTTAACTGTCAACAATGGCATAACAGTCCCCCTAAAAGAACAACGTGGGTATAGAATTAAAGAAAACTGGACTATATTTTTTTCACATTTGATTCAAATAAAAACAGTCAAAAGATCAGTGGGAAAAAAATAAGAAAAAAAAAATTCAAAAGGTGGTCAATTTTTCACTCAAAGGCCAACAGATGGAGAGGTGAAGGGGGCTGACTTCTAAAATAATGCAGACCTACATCATACATTTAAGGGTTTCAGATTGAACGAGCAAGTCAAGATAGAATAAAAAGACACAAAATTCAAGTTATATGCTTGGTGAACCAGTTTACATTTCTATATGGTCGTCATATCCAAGCTCAATTGATTTGAGCTTAATCAGTTATTTATTAATTTATTTATTTTGTGAGGAATTCCAGCTGCAGTTCTGACATTACCTGAGATATAGACTTCACACCGCCATGCAAGAGCGAATCGTATGGAACAAAGCAACTTGAATTAGTTATTCTAGTTTTATGTCTTGTCATTATAACAGTTCAGTGAAAATGTTTCAAAATGCTGTTTGAACACATAAAGCTGACTTACTGTTGGAGTTGGAGTGAATGTCTGGAATTATTCTCTTGAAAATTATCCTCTGGCATCATTGTCTGGTTTTGAATGTGATATCTGTCGAAGTTATGTCTTGGCTGATGACTTGCCCTTCCATAAAATGCTAGGTTGACTTCCTCTGCTCAGTTACATTTGCTACATTTGGTTTGTTACTCGATGTTTGAATGGTTTAGGACAGAGCCCCCCCCACACAATGCTAGACATTTTGCTGGTTTCATGAAATGAATCAATTCCTTACATAGATGAAAAATAAGTATACATCAAGTATAGCTGTGTGCACGCTAAATATTCAGCATTAGGTCATGTCACTGACAACATAGAAACTGGCTTCAAGACAACCATGATCAGCATTATTATTAGAGATGCATTTCAGTTCTGCTATGAGAAAATCACTTCATTACTATCATTTTTGGACACAAAAGAATAGCCATTAAATTGAACATGCTCACCTGTGGATGCCCTATCTTCTTCAAATCTGGGGATATTTCAGTTTGAAATGAATTGAATGATTGTAGTAAAATACTCCCTGAATGTCCGCCAAATCAAAGCTTCATAAGCATATGCTGACTTTTGTAAATAAACATAAAATCACACAGGTGTTGCAGAAGGTTCCTCCACCCCTAAGATGAGTAGATAGTCTTGCTCCTCCCCCCTCTGCAACATGAACAAATACAGGAACTCTCCACGTGCACTGTGTGTACACTGATGTTCAGACAGAAGGGTGGAGACTGGAAACGTGAGGAAAGAACCTGGTCTTAGGTGTGGGAGGGGTGTTCCCTTGCTTAAAGAGTGGTAGATTAAGAGACTTTCACTCCATTTTAGCATGAGTACATCATGCAGTAGATGAAGAACTTTGCAAGTGGAAAACCTAATGTACCTTGTCCATGAATGCACTTCACAATGCAATATAATTTACATATGATAACTAATCCTCTTCCTTTTCCATACATTTGAATGATTAGTATGGTCATCAGTCTAACAGCAGAATGGCATTGAGTGAATTTTCTAGACTTTAATATCTGCAAAGAGTTTGTGTGATTAAACACCTTTTCAGCTTTAGCGGCAATTAAAATTACTGGATCATTCAATTTGTGAGTTGCAGATATCTTCACGGAAGCGCTGTATTGTGTAACTTCCCAGGTTGAAAGAGTGTCCTCCACAAATCTGCAAGGGAGAACTGGTGTCTACATCTCAGGAGTAACAGCTAAGCTCAGTAAATCCTCTCAGTGTGTTTGTCAATGACATGTTGGATAGTCTGCAGAGAATCTCACGAATGCTCAGCCTGACATGAAAACTCCTTCCAGAAACACAAAAGCTACACATATGTAATACAGCAAATTAATACCCAAATGCTTTTGCAATGTACTGTTTTTTTATCATGCAAATGGATGCGTATGATGTTTACATGCTGCAACTTCACTCTGAAAACAGTTTAAATGTTAGTCCAATATCATATGTCATATTGAGACATCTGTGTGTTTCTGATAGATATGAATACATCATATTCATTTCTTTAAAATTGCTCATTTTACAGCATAAGACCTGCTTTGAGAATTCCTAATCTCCAGGAAGATCAGCAAATTAAGTGCCAAAAGTACTGCAATGGGATGAAGAGTCATGACATGGAATGACATGACACAGACTAAACATTTGCACACACCCTTGTGCTAATTGTAAAGAACCTTGAACATTTCTTATTTATCTACCTATAAAGAAAAAGAGAACAGAAACTCACAGGGAAACAATAGAAAGTCAGCATGGATAAGATAAAACGGTTCTCTGCATTGGTCGAACAAAGCCTGGACCTCAAGGCAAAAGCTGCCAACTGATAGAATACATGAATATATGTATATATTCATCTATTTTGCCTGACCAAAGTGTTGTCATTGACTTAACAAGGAGTGTTCATTCTGAGATACAAATCAAGGACTCATTATCAAGTTTCTTGATTTGTATGTTTTATGTTTTTTTTTTCCTTCTCTCACACTCCTGCAAAGTGTTATTCAGACATTATATCGGGTTATTGCTTACTGTGTGTATTACTAGTAGCTTGGAGTTAATTTGTACTTTTTCAGTGTCGGAACACTGGCAGATGAGGGACAATTGGGAGTCACCAGTTATGTGTTATATTTAAAAAAGATAGCATGTGCTCATAGAAAAGAACGTCTGGAATATTCAGATCACAGATATAGTGGCCAAATATCTACTTCATGTTGTTCTTTATCCAGTTTTGAAAGTTGGCTATTTTTACCTGAATACTATGAGTCCTCTTGGGACAGTTTGTTTCCTTATAGATAAAACTCTCCAAACCAAACAGCTGCCAGCCTGCTGTAGATCCCGGAAGAGTCTCCTCATGACCGGATGAGACACCATCAGCAGCAGGGAGTATAGCTAACACAGTTGTTATGCCTGGTATAAAACTGGAACAATGGCCTTGTGGACTGGACATTTTGCTAATGATGCACAAGGTGTTATCATTGATTGATGGGGTATGCACTCCTTGTTTTGCAAATTCCCTTTCACAATGAGAAATATCACCCAACTCAACATTCTCCAACCTGCTCAGGGGGATGTAGTCATCCATTTGCTTGTGATCATTTGATATCATCCACCGTGAAGTGTAAGCCTCTCGTGTGGTCACCTCTCCTTGCAACTCTGGTAGACACACAGGCAGCACATGTTGACTTATTTTGGCTTTGTCCGTTAACTTCAGCACAGCCACATTGAAGTCTGGAGCCGTAAAAGAGCTGGGGTGCACTAAAATGTTGGAAACCTTTTGAGAAAGACAGAGAAAAAAGGCGATCCATCTTTAATTGTATCTTTAAAAAATCACTCCAAATGCCTATTACTTGACCTTGACTTTCGTTTTTTTTCATGAATTTTCAAGTGTACAGCTTCTTTTTTCTCAGTCAATTGTAATGGCACACCATATACAATGTGTCAAAGTACTATTTACACATTTTATGACAAAAGAAGAATAGGTTGTACCCTGAGATGATGCAGTTTTTTTTGCCGAGGCTGGAAGGCCTGGTACAGCCTGCCAACCACCACCCTCACATTGTCTGGGGGAATCAGCTGCTGCGTGTCCTTCTTCACCACACAGGGAGCTGCCAGCAGGACGCTACGTTGTGAGATCAGAGCTCCGCTGCAGGCGAGGTACCAGAATGTGGACTCTTCTGATGACCCCTGTTGGTCAAACATAGTCATTACAGGGGGCCTGGGGCTGCTGTCAGTGTGCACGGGAGGTGAGCGGATATAGATGGCTGCGTGCCATGGCAACTGGGTGTATGTCAGGTTGAGTGTGCTGGATGTGTCGACTTTGCCACACACTAGGAGAAAAAAAATAGCAGAGAGGAAAACAGTATGTCAAGGAACAAAATCAGAAAATATGTATGTGTGGTCATTATTTAATCTGTTTTTGCCAATTTTCAAATTATATAGACTATTATTAATATGTCGAAAAAGAAATACCACACATAGATACAATTGGAATGCAGAATAAAATTCTTTGTAGTATACTAGAAATATATATAAGATATATCATAAGTCTTGGAAAGCATTTGCACTTTATGAATGTATGCATGTATTCATTTTATGTAGTATACTATGAATAAATATTAGAAATACTATATAATTATTGGAAATATTTTCACTTTATGCATGTATGTATTCATTTATCTATCTTCATTATTTATACAATTTAATGGTATGTTTTTTACTAAGTTCATGATGTGTTGATCAAAACTAATTTTATTCCTCAAAATGTGCTTGTACTGTATATGACGTTTCATTTCTGAAGTCATGGCGTGCGAAATTGGCGCAATAGATTAAAAATATTAAATGTTTTTCTTCACATTAACTGATTTTCTATCTGGCAGTTTTCAAAAATAATAATTGTAATTTTCATTCTAGCCAGCGTTATCAAAAATGTAAAGAAACATTGATTCATGCCATTTGGGCCTGCCCTGTTCTCCGTACTTTGCTTTTCAAAACTATACGTTTTCTATAGAGAGCATGCTAAGAAAGTTATATGTAAATCATCTGCAGTTAGTATGAGTAAAAGTACATTCAAAACTCAGACCTAATTTTGATTTTTCATGATTTTTTTTTTACTTTCTGGATTGACTTAACATTGTCTAACAACAACAGCAACACATTCTCTCCAAGGCCTGCGTCAGCTGCAGAATGGGTTCACAACGGAGTGCATTGTAAACCATAATTAATCAGAATCTATCACTATTGCATGAATTTGCAAATATTTTGTCTGAGCTTTAATTTCAGCAAAATATTAATCTGTTGTTGCTCTCACCTGGTGAACAAGAGGCATGGCGCCCACTCCACCTGCCAGTTTTAAGACAAGTGCGTTGGGAGCTTCCAGTGTTGTGGTAGAGAGGTGAGGTACACTTGTATGAAATTCTTGTGAAGACTGAATGAAAGCCACGAGGAAGCTCTTCTACGGAAGCATGAACTGTTTCTGACTTTTTATCCGTAGTTAGTGTAAAAAATCCCCCTGACAATAAATCGTGCATGTCGTAGCGAGACGAGAGATGAAGTCTTCTGTCTGGAATCTCTCTGTGGAAAAAAAGCAACAAGTCTCTCCTGACAAGGTTGTAATATTTGCTTGAATTACTTAATGTACTGTCACTCTATCCAGTAATGTTCAGTTATTTACGAAAGGAAGAATATATTTCTCCAATGTTTGACATTTGTGGAGAAAACTGAAAAATTAGAAAAAATGAAAAAACAATTTACCAAGCCGCAGTTCGATTTGCCAGGTTTCTCTTTTATGTAAACAGTGTAAATGATTTATATCTCCATGATATATGGTCAGTTTTTGCTCTCTTTATTTGTTTAACGAGAAAATCAGTTAATAATGATTTCAGACAAAAAAAAATGTTAATGTTGAATGAAAAAAGAAATTCTAATTTTCGAATGTAGCACCAAGAAGTTTCTGATTGTTTGATTTTTTTAATCATTTACAATATATACTGAAAAGACGAATGGACCTAGTTTTTCCTTGACAGGATGTGGGCCCCTCCCTGTAGCCATGCCCAGGGATGGGAGTCCATTGCGAGCGCCAGGTGGCCAGGCCTGCGTACATGGGGCCCAGCTGGGCTCGGCCCCAAAGGACAACGTCCCCCCTTCCCTTGGGCTCACCACCCATAGGAGGGGCTATGGGGGTTGGGTGCAATATGAGCTGGGTGGTGGCCAGAGCAGGGGACCTTGGTGGTCCGATCTGTGGTTGTAGAAGCTGGCTCTAGGAACATGGAACATTACCTCTCGTGTAGAGAAGGAGCCAGAGCTAGTGCGCGAGGCTGAGAGGCTCCGTCTAGATATAGTCTGATTCACCTCGACCCACTGCTTGGGAGGTGTGCACATGTGCACCTGGCACCAGAACACCTTAGGTCTCAGTTCAATGATCGACTTTATGGTTGTATCATCGTACTTGATGCCGTATGTTCCGGACACTGGAGTGAAGAGAGGGGCAGAGCTGTCAACTGATCACCAGCTGGTGGTGAGCAGGCTCCGATGGTGGGAAAGGACGGCAGTCAGACCTGGCAGACCCAAATGGGCCATGTTCCATGCCTCCATTGTCGAGGCGGCAGAGCTGTGGCCGTAAAATGGCCTGTCGAGGGGCTAACCCCCGAACCCGTTAGTGGACCCAAGCGGTGAGGATGGAGTCCGAACGAGCCTTTCTGGCCTGTGAGCCCCCTGAGGTAGCTGACAGATACCGACAGGCCAAGCAGTACGCAGCTGTGGTGGTTGCTGAGGCAAAAACTCAGGTGTGGGAGGGGTTTGGTGAGGCCATACAGAGTGTCTTTCAAAAGATAGCATCCAGCAGCTCAGGAAGGGGAAGTAGTAGGCTGTCAACATTGTGAACAGTGGAGATGGTGGGCTGCTGATCTCGACGCGGGACATTGTGGATTGGTGGAAGGAATACTTCCAAGGTCTTCTCAATCCCGATGACAGACCTTCCACTTACTGCCTCTGCAGTATCATGTGGAAGGCTGGGACAGTGCTGCTGGATTGGCCTTTAAAAAGGGGCATCGGAGGGTGTGCTCTAACTACCCTCCTTGAGGATGAATGGGAGTTTGCCCTACCAGTCTACTTTTGTATTGTGGACCTTGAGAAGGCATTCGACCATATCCTGTGGGGAATTCTGCGGTGAGTGCTCCAGGAGTATGGGTTGCCGAACCCTGTAATACCGGTTGTTCGGTCCTTAAAGGTCGGTCCTTCCTTTCAAGTATTTAGGCTGAGACTGTGTCTTTTGGAGTGTTACTGTAATAAAAATTCAAATCTGTACAAACTTATTTAGAAATGCACCAAGGCTATGTACAGTACTATGAATAATGCAATGTTATACTTCATACCTTAGAATATGGTGTGGCTTTATAACATGCTGTTGCACAAGGTCAGATACTTTGGGCTGTCTGCAAACTAAAAGAAAGAAAATAACAAGGAAAAAAATTAATGGTGTAGAATATTTCTCTAAACTTCCATTCATCAATCATCTGCCCGTCCTACACTCAGGGTCGGAGGATGTTGGAGCCTATCTTAGCTGACATTGGGCGAGGGGCAGGGTACACCCTGGACTGGTCGCCAGTCAATCACAGGGCCACTGATAGAGACAAACAACATTCACTAATTCAGGGCAATTTTTCCATTTTTTTCCAATAAACCTGCTGCACGTTTTTTGACTGTGGGAGGAAACCAGAGAACCCAGAGGATATACACACAGACACGGGGAGAACATGCAAACTCCACACAGAAAGGTCCCCTGTCGGAATCGAACCAGGGTCCTTCGTTCTGTGAGGCTGAAGCGCTAAAAATAAATTGTGAAAAATTGCATGTGTTAAACATCCTGGAAAATCATCATGAGCATGAATATTTTAAGAGCATTACTGACAACCTTCACATTCAGTCATCCTGGGAAACTTGGCAAATACACAGTAGGAATTTAACTTTGTGCAGGCCTCACTTGCTGAAGAGAGGGAAACAGGCTTCAATTATTATCGATGTGTACAACAGCGTGTGCCCAACTCTGATGTATTTTTGAAAACAGCTACCTCTCACACACTTGGGTGGCTTGCTACTCCATGTTCCATTAGAGATACAGGTGCTGTAGCGGTTTCCAGCGAGAATGTAGGAGTTTTTACAAAAAAACTCTATCATCTCTGCTCCTCCATCTGTGTGACTGGTGGTTCTGTAGAAGCCATTTGGCAACTTGGGTGGGAGAGAACACTGGACTGTGCTCCCATGTATCGTGAGAGAAGAAATGAACAGCAGAATACATGTGAAATGCAGTTTTTACACACAAAAGCAAAAAGGGATTAAAGTTATTGATGGAAGCTACCTCTTACACATGTAGGTGTTGTGCCACTCCATGTACCATTGAACATACAGGTTCTCTCCTGGGGGCCGATCAGTGTGAAATGTGGAAGGCACCGGTAGTTTACAGACACAAGCTTCTCCTCTCGGTCAAATACAGGCAGCAGATATCCATTAGCAAATGTATCTGGTGGTGTACAGGTTGGATTCTTGGCTGAAAGTGTGGTGAAATGTTGAGAGTGATAAATGGAGGGCAAATATTCAGTCATTAAGAACAAATCTATTTAAAAAGACATTTAAGGTGCAGTATTGTGACCTTCTATTGAACTTGCACAGACTAAATATAATTCATGAAGGGGTTTGAAAACACACTATTTCACCAGCTGTTTGGGGCATCAGGTTCCTGTTCAAAGAAACTGCTGTTAAACATGCACCCTCACTCGAAGTTCTGTAAAATCAGTTCTTGCTGCATAATTTTGCATCCCTGGTGGGATTTAACCAGTCACTTGAGAAATAAGTATTGCATAATTTACAGATTACTGAATTGGGACCAACTTCCTTTGAATACATGCAGAGTTTCCTCTGTAAAATATTAAACTGTGACTCCAAAAAAGGCTTCAAAGTGTAAACGTGCAAAGAGGTAATGGATGTAACACCAATAAGTAATTTTTTCATTTTTAGACATTTTTCATTTTGACAATAAAATTGAAAATGACGCTGTTCAGCAGATTTATAGATCACACCCTCCTGGGGTATGAAATATCTTAAATAATGAAATGAAAGCCGAAAAAAACAAAACAAATAAAGTAATTAATGAATACATGGCCATCTATTTCCCTTGATCGACAACTGTTTCCTTCCCAACATATTTGGAATGAAAGCTTATTTCAATATTGAATGCCAATAAGGCAGCACTGTCTGTACAAAGACAGCTTTCTGACTGGCATTAAATGATGAATGCATAGAAGGAAGCATAATAGCCCTGGTATATGGAAAGTTATGAGCACAGTACAAAAGGAGCTGAATCCTTTTTAATTGCCACTGCACAAAATCCCATAGGTTTTTTATTTTTTTGTGGCTATTGACGATAACCTAATGGGGTTTTTATACATGTGTCTTTCATCACAGCATGAGCAGATTTATTCATTATTCCTCACAACATGATACAAGCAAATACCTTTTAAGAATACTGCTCTCTGTGTTCTTAAACACTACTAAATAAATGAACAATAAGGACTTATCATTGAATATGTTTCAGCATTTGAAACCCAGGAAATGAAATTATACATATACTCTGCCCAAATGCACACAAATTGCCATAATACCTGCCTGGTCTCTCTTGAAACGTAAAAACAAAGCCATCATAGTTGTTGTTGCCATCTGAAGTGAACAGGATGTGAATGCAGTTCCCAGAACTTTTAAGTGGTGGAGGTAGTTTGTCTCCACAAAAACGGCCAATGACAGGGGATCTAAGATCACGGCCATCTCTCACTTCAATGTAGTCATAATGACACCTGTGGTCAAATTCCAGATTGAGGAATGAAAACCTGCAGCAAAACAAAAAGGTAAGAGACCCGACAATGAGTTGTAGTTGACACATTACCAATCTTAGAGGACAGTGTCTTTCCCTCCAACAATAAATAAATGAATATTAAAAATTAAATTTTTAGATAACTTGGAGGCAGACACAGTCTTTATCCAGTTTTATCCAGTCTCTGAGGTCTTAAATGTCTCTTGCTCTTATTCCAAATTTGTTTTGTAACATTTTGTATGGGTATAATTGTATGTTTTTTTGTTGACTGATGTTGTGGAAACTTGTTATTTTTGCTCATCTTTGTCAGGGCACTCCTGAAAAAGATATTGTTATTCCTAGTTAGAGTTCTCCCTGGTTCATAAAGGTTAAATATAAAAAAAATAATAATAAATTGTATATAAATAAGTAAACACAACATCAACAAAAAATAATCATTGCTCTGATTTTAACAAACCCTTAATTTGAATTGGTTTTCACACCAGGTCCTTTCCATGAATTATGCTTACATAAATAAATAAATAAATAAATAAAAAATAATAAATTAATAAAATATATATATATATATATATATATATATATATATATATATATATATATATATATATATATATATATATATATATATATATATATATATATATTTTTTATCATATGAACTTTAATAATTTTTTTTTTTTTTTTCTCTTATTTTTTTCTCTTCACACTCCC
>CAAKHD010004829.1:44177-78400 GCA_901007705.1 Fistularia tabacaria
CACACATATATATTTTATGTGTGGGTAGAGATAATTCCATAACATCCCTGTCATTTTTTTTTAACACATATAAATATCACACATAAATATTTGATATATATATATATATATATATATATATATATATATATATATATATATATATATATATATATATATATATATATATATATATATGTATATATATATATATATATATATATTACGCAATGCCCCAAATCCCAGCTACTGCTCCTGATTTTTGTTGTTTTAAACAGGGTCTTTAAGTGGTATTAAGAACACATATTTTATAGCTGTTGTTTAACATAATGCATTTGCATTGGAAGTTTAGCTTGTGGAGCTAAATCATCTATCATATGGGGATGACCTTCTTGCATTTAAAGGCATATCTCATAACAATTTATTAGATAGAAATATGAAAAAGGTTGTAAACCCAAGAGAGAAGGTCTTTTCCTTTTTAGGGTGAAAAAGTATAAGGCCCAGTAACTTCCAACAACAGCAATGTTGCAAATTGCTGTTGGTTGACTAATATGTGACTGCTAAGGGCCTTACCGCCTCTGAACTGTCAATCAATTCTGACAATATTGCCTTCCTGTCTCTTACCTTTCTCAACCTGACGGAAGTAAAAGTTTATGAATTATGATCTGTCTGACAGTATGACAGTTACAAACATTTAATTTGGTTAGAGCCAGTGGTATAGCCATTGCTATTTGGCTTGCCTGATTACCAGTGGTGATCTTGTAGCTATATTTGGTCACCAGTAGCTCAGACGCATGTTCCATTTGGGGGTTAGTGACTGTCACCCAGCCTTATTGCAACATCAACTGGCCTCCTGAGTTTCCATCCAGTTCTGACAACAGAAGCCCCAAGGCCCCCTGCCTAATGGGAAGAGTGACACAAAGAAACAGCAGGAGATTTCAGACCTTTCACATGGTCTTTGAGAATAGACTTTAGTTGCTAGTATGTACATTCATAACAATTATCATTTTTTTCAATTTCTACTTGCACTGACTGAGCCAACGCTGCTGAAGTGATGTCAGCACTCCGCACTAATGTCCTTTTCAAATGTGACGCAGCAACAACAAGTCACGTGCTATCATCGTGAGTTACGAAGCAACATGGGGACTTTTATAACACACTACCGGTAATCTGTACAGTTACAAAATTATATCAAAGCTAAATCCTGTGTCCCCTAATCCCCAGAGCTATGTACCTAATTATACAACAAATGTTACCTATCTTAAAAGGATTAAAACAAACATCAATTTACTGTAGGAGTGCACAGCAACAGCAAAATGTTGTGGGCTGTTGTTCACAAAAAGGAATCTAAATCAAAACATGATCCCTGGTGACCACCATGAAGTATAACAAGGCTGCACACAAAGAAGAGAAAACTTGTGTGAATGAAAACAAAAAAACAAATGAACAAAATAAACCCTGCCCGGGGCCACTGAGAGACATATCATAAATTGTGCCTGAGGTAATCAAACGTTCTAATTTTAGCATGTGGTAGTGGTACACACATCATTACACAGTACAATACATTACATACTGCTTTTTCAATAAAAAGTGGAACAAAGGCAGGCTCTAAAACTGAATGATTACAAAAATGAAGACCCATCCCTGAACTCCTTAATAAGAGCACCTTTGCCACATGAATTCTCTTAAGAATAGAATCATTGTGACTTTCTGAGCAAGATTTACAAAAATATAACATCTGGCAAAAGGCAGAATGTAACCAAGCCACATACAAAGACATTCAAACATCCGTCTCATTCACACCCAGTCTGTTTCGTCTTCTATTTACCTAGTGAGTGTTTCAGGTCTGAGGGGGGGGGGAGACTGAGAACCCTGATAAAAAACCAAGTCACAGTCAACATGCACATTCTACACAGAAAGCTTTAGGATTTAATCTGGATTTTACCAATGCATCATCTTGCTGTGATAATATGAACAAATGCACCACTCTGTCAATTATGTATTTTTTCATAACAAGAGTAGCAGAAGAACCTGACAATAAACAACAAAATTACTTGGCTAGCATGAAAGGATTATCTCTTATAGTTTTTCAACGAAAATGATGTCAAAGATCCAATGTTACATTTCTCACTGCTGGATCTTTAATGACATGCATACAGGAGGTTTTGGTGCAATGTGTTTTGATAGGAGAGTCTAACCAAGGGTAAAACATTCAAGGTGACGTGATTGACTAATACAAATGTGTTTCACTAAAATGCCATATCAAAGTTGAACTTAATGCAAGATGGATAGAATTTTCATAAATGATTGAACCAGAAAATGAAAATACATTATCATGAGGAAACTTAGAAGTGCCTTATTTATAATTAATGTTAATGTTATCTTATCATTGTCTATTTATTTATGTTTACATAGTCATTTTCGCTTTGATTTCCTTATCTGGGAATTTTACATAATTAAAGCTGTTATGAAATGACACTTGTCCAAGCAGAGAAAGGGAAAACAAAACACAATTGCATCAACACATGAAGGCCTACCCCACCCCCACCTCCAGGCCTGAGGTTGTACTGTAAGCTGTAAACATTCTGCTGCATGGAAGTCTTATTTTCAAAACATGTGGTATTTGACACCTGGAGAAAAGTTTTCACAAAACATTCTTTCAGTTTCTCCCTGTTTTATTTTTCTTTTTCAAAAATACCAATTTCTTAGAGAAGCCCCACCCCCAACTGTCACAAATTATCTTTTGCCATTTTTGACCTTCACTGGATTGAATGTGGTTGATTCTTGGAAGTATTCTTACATCAACAATGAGTTCTTTTTTCACAATGTACTCATTAAAATTGCGACTTGAAGGGATAAGCCAGCAAGCAAAATATGAAACATTACATATTTAAGAAGAAAGTTAAATATATTAAAAGACTCTCCAGCTCACAAACAATGGGGAAAACTGACTTGTAAGATCACAAACTTGAATTTTCATATATTATAGATTCTTAATGAAGAAAAGAGTAAATGTTTGCTTCAAAACACATTAACCTGTAAAAAAGTTATTAGAATAGAGCATATTAAAAAACCTGCCAAAACAAAACTACTACATCCATTCATGAAAACAATAAATGTATCGCTCACCCTTTAAAGCTTCAAATCAAAAGGTCTTATATCTATGTGTATCTTGTGTAAATAAAACAGTTTCTTGGCAGACCCTTGAAGGCAGTTTGTCTTTTTAATACATTTTTAAAAAGTTTCTAAATCAATGAAAATAGCCACAAGTAGGGGCATCTCAATTCATGTATCCCGATGGTCAGTACGCTGCAATGACCCATACTATGATCAAACATTATCAGCATCTGGTTGAAGAGGTTACACCCACCCCCTGTTGCCTTTCCCCCCCTGACAAAAGTATTTCCTTAGCTGAATCCTGAGGGTCTCTGTAAGGGGTCTTCTTCATTTCTCTGCCCTTGACCCATGTATAGGCTGAAGAACCAAAAAGAACCAACATGTTACTAGTCCACCACAGCAGGCTTTTACTAGAGGAGTTATACATCACGGCAATCACAGTCTGAGCGCAGGCCTTTGCAGTCCCAGAGACATTGTGTGTCAACGGACTTGTATACTTGATCTGGAGGCCTGTGACATAACCAATAGCAAAACCAAACACTCCACCGAGTGTCATCATGCCCCAAAAGCCAAGGTCAGTGATGTGAGTGAAACTGGTGAGACGGCCCAGCTCTCCAAACACCAGAATAAGCGGGAGGAAGAGGACTGAGGCATTGATGTTATTGTAGTAGGACAGCTTCCAGATATTTCCATCCACTGCTGGCATAACCTTTTTGGTATAGATGGCATTGAGTGAAACACAGGCGCTGGCCAGCACCCCAAAGAATACACCCGACCAGGAGAGGGACCCAGCCATGCCTTCCTGATCAACACCGAGCCAGAATCCACCTGAGAATCAGCAACACATGGAGGATTTAATACAGCATACAGAACAAATAGACTTTCACAGTTTTTGATGTGTTTTTCCTCACCCAAACATTTATTTCCGGAAAAGTTTAAAATAATTTGTTACTTGTTTTTAGCTATAAATAATAATTTTAAAAAACCCGACAACTTTGCTTTCAATATGTTTAATACCGATCTACTATTTTCAACCTTCACGAAGTGACTCAGCTATAAAATTAGAAATCACCTGGCTAATATATAAGTAGGTAGGTAGGTTATTATAACTAAAATAAAACAAATAAATAAATGAAAACTTTTACTGCCATAGATCACTATTTGCATTTGATATTAAACAAGTATTGCAAGATGCAACGGGTTCTGGTTTTCTGTTTTTACTGCAACTGCTAAACTAAACCTCGCAAATATGAAATGTGACTGGACAGCGGCTATTTTATCAATAGGACTACCTACCTAGAATGACCCCACAACATAGCAGGGCTCGGAAAGATGTTGTCTGTCTCAGGATGACGAACGACAAGAGCACATTGAACACTGTGCTGAGGGAACGGCCGACTGTGTAAAAAGCCACCCCGACATGTTTAAGGCAAAGGTTGTTGAAAATGATCATGCAAATGAAGACGACCGAGAGCGGCAGGATTTCCCGGGAAGTCTTTAAATCAAATTTGACCGACGGGAAGTTGATCAGTTGTGGGCACAACTTGGACAAAATCTGCATGCACCAGCAGAGCCCCACGGTCACCACGCATTGGTAAAAAGTGACAAACAACGGTGCGTCCAAGTCGCGGTTATCCAGCAGGTAATTGTTGAGGAATACCATTGTTATTGAGACGAACCAGTACATAGCAACAATAGCTGCTATTCTCATAGCCCGGAAGACGAAGGGCTCCCCTTGAACGTCCGGGTCCATAATTTCCCACCCGACCATCCTCAAAATACTTGACCGCTTCGGTTGCGTCCTGTTCATGGTTTCGGAGAAGGAACCGCGACTGGCTGTAAATGTGGGGCATTTACACGGTCGAAAATTGAGCTACATCGGACAGACGTAAAAGGCTTGCTACGCCATCGCCACAGCGACATCAGTTCTAACACTTCCAGTTTAAATTCACAATAAAACCATCTTTAAAGCGTGATTGATCCAAATATTTGCAAATTGTACGAGCTAACTACTTTTTTAAAATAATGCGCTAATGACTATCTACAGGCGTGTTAGCATTTATTAACTAGTGAATTTTTGAAACGATACCAAATCGGTCCTTATCAACATTGATATAATGATACAGTTGCAATGATTGATGTTGAAGTAGTGGTTTACACTAAAGAGAAATATTAATTTGCTAACATGGGAGGCATACTATGACACCCCCCCCCCCGAAAAAAATATTGCCTTTTAATTCAATTCTTAAGACTACGTTCAATATATCACACTTATCTTGAAGGTTCTCAGATTCTCGAACCGGAAGTTCATGGAACGCTCATACTTTGAGGTTAGCTTATGGTTCGACAGCAGGTTGTGCCTTCAAGTCTTATGCCGCTTTTCCACTATGCTGAAGACTTTTCAAATAAGCAGTTATACTTGTTTATATGAACTGGCTATGTATTAAATTGAATGGTTTTCGCTTTCCAGATATTTCTCTACAGCACGTATCTTCTATGAGGAAACCGTAAAGATTGTCTATCCTTCACTTGTGTTTGCACCACTTGGCGTACTTTTCAACCTAAATTTCACTTTTTAGGGTTTGGAATGCCTTCCAACGCAATTAGAAATTTTCCATTAAATTCCCCGATACTTTTCTATTTTTTTTCTAAACAGAAGGGGGCAGCAGATGATTAATTATGGCTATCAGCAGAACCGTCAATTGTGGCACATTGGCTTGTCGTAAAGCATTCATTGCATAGCAATAACGGGTTTGACTCTTTAATGGGATGCATTAAATCGACACACTCACTCACACACACAATCACACACGTTTCTAGTTGATCTGTATTTGATGTCTTTCAATAATTACTGCATATGTTTTTCTAAACTCCTTGTATGTGAAGCACTACACTTTTTGTGCAATTGTCTCTAACACTTTTACAGGAAAATAGTTGATGTTTTGTTAAATCATATGCATTTTGATTTTGGAAATAATAATTGTTTTCATTTCTTTATTTTTTAATTTTTGTGAATGTGATGATACATCAGGACCTCTGACAGGAGAGTTAGTCCGGTACAAACTATATTAAAATCTGTGACATTAATCTCAAATTAGACCCAGCTGTATACAATGATGGACTGTTTTATGATTTCCCAAGTGGGCTTACACTGCTCGAGAATGGCTTGCACATCGCCGTTTTCTTCCTCCCTTTTACTTGTGATGCTCCTCACACTGTAGGAGGCTGCCTCAACCTCAACAGACATTTGGTAGTGCTGCAGGTGGATGATCAAGAGGACTAAGTTCACCTAAGCATTGTGCACCATAAAACTGCTCAATGTGCTCTCACTGTTTTGCAGATTAATCTGTTTCCTTTTGCAGAAAGAGAAAATTTTCCCAATTGTTTTGCTGATGAGAAGTCTGACTGTCCCATGCTTTTATTAGATAGTGTTGACTTTATTCTTAATATATAAAATCTGCAACCTAGCCCTGTTTTTGACCTCATTAGTATGAACAAGTTTGTGATACAAAGTTCTTATTCAATATTATATTTCATCTGCAAAATCTGTTTCCTGCATCAAAAAGTCTAAAAACCAGAGGTATGGACTTGAGTCCGTATTACCTTGAAATTGTTGGGTAGAAGTCAAAAAATGTAGACTTCATAAAAATCTGATTTCTTGACATTAAAAAGAAAATCACACGACAAATCAATAACAGAAACAACCTAATACATTTATTTATTTATTCATTACTTTTCTCGATTACGATTGACATTAGTTTTTGAAGGACCAAATTAGGAGTTGTCCACAACCCAGACCTGTTCTGACGTTAGAGATTTGTCACAGTTGACCGAGGGGATTGAATTAAAGATAAAACACCATAAGTGTGTATGAATGTTATATATACACGCATTTTTAGTTTGATGTGTATGTTCTGTGTTCTGTCTTTTTTTACTTCATACATAATTACTACAACATTCAGAGATGGAACTTGTAAATTAAGTTTGTGTCCCCCTGCCAATAGTTCCATCCTGCTTGTATTTCACTGTTGCAAACTTGTTCTCATTTACTGGAACATTGCTCCAAGTTGGCCTTGTCTGCTGATGTCATATTTTATACTAAAATATAGTGACTTCATGGGTGTACAGAATGTTTGCAGCAGATGTTTTGAGCTATGCCCGTGGATTCATTTAAGGTCACAGCAGGGATGTAAATTTTGTCCCCCTTCAAGAAAATAGAAGCCATTTTTGTGCAACCTCTGCACCTTTTTTCAAAAAGGAGTGCATGACCCCTCAGTTTACTCCCTTTGCTGAGGCTGTGGAAAGAAGCAGCATTGGACTGAGGCAGTTTGCTATTTACATGATCTGCCTGTCTGACCTATGCCAGCTGGAATGATTTCCACACTTTTACATGTGCAATATTGACAGCAGCAAGCTGCCAGTAGTACCTTGGATAGTGGCAAACCCAATTTGTATATTACTCTCCATATAACCCTGTTGACAAAAGCAAAGCTTTAAGAAAGAATTTAGTTATCTTTATTCAGCCTCAAATGCTTATTGTATTAAAATATTTGATTTAGATGAAATATCATACAAGAACTGACAGTATACTACGGGAGGCCTCATTCAGCCTCATTAAAATGACAAAACTATAGAAGGGAATTGTCATATATTTCTAGAGTTTACATACATTTCCTATTAATCTTCAGAATAATAAAAATCCTGTAATTGAGAGCTGATTCCGTTAGGTAAATGCTAAAAAGTTAAAGATTCTCCTTCAATAATCTTATGTAATATGGACACTCTGGTGTCTTCTTTTCAAAGCAGAACACCCTTTCACCGTCAATTTTAACACTCCATAGGGGATGATGGGGCAGCTAGGCTCAAGGGATAAGAGTGGTCATCCTTGGGACTGAAAAATCCTGGTTTGATTCACATGCTACTCCCAGCCAGTTGAAGTGTTGTTGAGCAAGACACTAAACCCCTAGCTGCTCATTAGCTGCTTTTTGCAGCAGTTGAAGGGTACCAGGTGTCAAGCACCAGAGCAGATCAGACTGGTGATCTTAGTTCATATGAAACTGCTTTTGTTATTATTTATTTAAACAAATTATAGGTAATGCCAATCAGACAAATCAAGAGCCATTGTTAATGTCGGAGGTTGACGGACCTCCACACAGACCCAACACTCCGCACCGCACAGATCTTGCTCAGAGAAGGGGAAAAAAATAAAAATAAAGATTTTACTAAGTTCAATTACATCATACGGTTACTTGGCGGGTTGCAGGGTTGGGAGAATTACAGTGGTTTGTGAACAACTGGGCTGTGGGTTGCGACATCAGCAGGACTTTGACTTCCATCGTGATTCCAGCGACGGTTGAACCGCTGGCAATGGGTCTTGGTGTCATAGGAGGAGCGGCATCCAAAGCTTGTTGGGGGAGAGAAGAGGCGAGTTGCTGGCATACACCAATGAGGGAAATCACAGTCAGGTCATGGGCAGCAAGCCGGAAGGCGCTGACATACACCGATGACGGAAAGCCTGATTGGGTCATGGGCAGCCAGGCGGAAGGCACTGGCATACACCGACAGGAGAAAGCCCTGTCGGCTCATGAGCAGCTAGGTGAAGGGTCCTGGTATACACCAAAAAGAGTACGCCCGGGTGTGTCACGGGCAGCTAGACAGAAGGCAATAGCATAAACCGATAAGGGAAGCCCGGTCAGAATAGGTGGCCAAGCAAGAGGCACTGGCATACACTGACAAGGGAAAGTAGCAATGAGGAGGTATGGCGAAAGAGACAGAAAATGAGCAAATGATGAGAGGTGGAGCCTGAGACAGGGAAATTAGTGAATGACGCAGCAATCAGTGAGACCAAAGCTCCGGCTTTAAAGCCCTCACTGATTGCCAGTATCTAGGGCCGTCAGCCATGTACTCTCACACGCACAGCAATCTGTGGGAGGTGTGCGCTCAGGCATACACCCGCTGTGAGCCGAACCTTAACAACCACGTTGATAATGCTTTCCTCAGATCAACCTCAGATGAATGTAAACATTCAACTACATAATAAGCAATGATGTATATGTATTTGTATTAGTGTATGGGGAAAGAAAATCAAGGATCCAAGAAAAAAATATCTGTTGTATTTGGTTATTGATAAACAATCTGTGGCGGACACTAAGGGGCTTGGCCTCTCTTGGCCTCTCCCGCACCCACGGCAGCGGGATGGGCGACTGATGCTTCTGACATTGCTGTGGGGGGTGTGGTTGAACAACGTGTGGCAAGTGCGTGGCCGCCCCTTGCGTTTTTTAGTCGCAAACTATAGGTTAGGGAGCGGAAGTAGAGTGCTTTTGACAGGGAGTTGTTGGCCCTTCATCTGGTAACGCATCATTTCTGGTTCCTGCTGGAAGGCTGCTCTTTCATGGCTTTTGTGGACCACAAGCCACTGACCTTAGCCATGTCCAAGGTGACTGAGCCGTGACAATGGAGATTAAGCATGTGGCGGGTAGGTCAAATCCTGTTGCTAATTGCCTGTCGCGGGCGCTCGTGTGCCCCGTGCACGTCGGGATGGATATCTACACTATGGCAGGCGTCAATGAGGTTGGTGTGTTTGAAGGTCATCTGGCCTGCATGCTGTACAACAGAGTACCACCCTCCCTGAGTACCATCCTTTCTTGCCCAGCGGCTCTCAGGTTCCAGGCCCCATTCACCGCTGTTTCCAGCGGTCTTTTGTGCCTGCGGAGTTCATGTCGGCTAAGTTTGTGTTTGTGTGACATGAGTTTTGTCCTGGACATGTTTCACGTTCCCCAGCAGGGCCTCCGCAGGTTCAGTGTCTGGTGCACCGTCTTCTTCGACTTAGGGACAACACAGTTGTTATGCCAGGCTGCTCAAGCCCACCATGAGGGACTAGTTTGTTTTTTGGAGTCCCTTCTGGGTGTAGGGGGAGCAGGGCTATGTGGTGGACACTAAGGTGCGTGGCCTCTCACCACACAGGACTACTGGCTGGGGGTGTGGTCAGGGGCATTCTTGGACAAGGAAGTTGACTATCAGCTTGTCATTGGTGTTTGAGGAATAAAGTTACAACTCGCCTTCGTCTCCGCAATCCTCCCTTCAAACACGACATTGGTGACCCCGTTTCGAGCATGTCTGACTGTTCGTGTGCGACTGCACTTCAGCCACATCGCCCTGATTCCCACAGCCGTTCAATCCTGTTGTGGCTTCAGCGCTCCCGGAGTTGTGGCAGAGCGACCAAACCTCCTGGTTCCAGCACGTCGAGAGTGCTTTTGCACCTTCGTGGACTTGTTTCGGCTGATGCCAGGTTCTTCCTCGTTGTCACTGCGCTGGACCAGCAGTTCACAAGGCAAGTTTTGTAGCTGTTGTGCGACCCACTAGAACACGGTAAATACGCCACCCTCAAACAGCTTCTGCTCCGGAGGTTCAGTCTATCTGCTACGGAGCGGGCGGACAGGCTCCTGTCCCTGTCATGTTTGGGTGCTGTGGACTTGATGAACATGCTGTCGCTGCGTGGATTGGACAGTGATGGTTGTTTTCCCGCACATCTTGTGCCAACTTCCATCCACAGTACACACGGTTTTGGCTGTCTCTGATATTTGGCCGCCGGTGACTGCCAGGGTCTGGTGGAGGAGCTTGACTGTGTCTTGCTAGCTACCAGGCAGCTAGCCGTCCACAGCGTGACGTCGGAGCCTCTGCAGACGGTGCCAGGGCTGCTGCTCAATTAGGCTCTCTGGTGAAGCACTGCAAGGGGAAAGGAACTGCACACTCATAAACCCGGATCCCAAATATTTATTCTTTAAGAGTTGACATAAATATATTATTTGATACTGATCCAAGGTTTTCATGGGAGAGGCCAAGACCCAGAGAATTTGTTTTGATATTCTGAGTTTTGAAAAGATCCTGCTAGTAGGTAAGTAACCAAGAACTGACTTATTCGACCAAAGCTTTTGTTAGAAATATATGTATATATTGTGGTGTGTTGCTGAGGAAATGGTGACGGATTTGTGGAGGAGTTTTCAACTTTATTCTTAACACACCAACAGAACAATTAACCTGGAGAACTTTCAGGAACACCGGTATATATACTACATAACCACCAGCCCCTAGTCCCGGGGTGAGAGCCTTTAGTGTCCGACACCCCCCTCCAACACAGAGAAGGGACTCCGGGCAACAACTAGTTCCTCACGGGAGGCATGACCAATCTGCAAAAAAGGCTGCAGCAGCCTTCAGTCATGACATCATGAGGCGCCGGAGACTGGGCCAGTGGTAGATGAGTTAATTTCACTTGTTGAATGTAGTTGACCATTTCACTTGTGGCTGTTTTGTTTTCGCTCAACTCCCAAGAGAACATCTTGGCCTTTAGCTGCAAACTGTGAATAGAATATAAAAAAACAATTTCAACATTGATTTTTCTTCAATGAGAAACAAAGTAAAATGAAAATGAAAATGAATCAAACATGTAAGGGTATACTCAGGTACAGCTAAATAGCAAGCTGAAACCTGATATGAAGTCATCAAATAATTCTAGGTGCAGTCTACTGATAATACTCTCCAGGTTCTTGATTAAAAGTGACCCTCTCACATTACCCATGTAATCTTTTGAGGCAACAACAAAAACAGAATTGATTGAAGAGGCTTTGAATGAAGAAAGAATTACTGTTTTAGTGTGCTCTAGCAGCAACCACTCATGGAAGCATCCTCATCCTACAACCCATCTCATCATTTTACCTGCTGTCACCTGTTTAGATTGCTTCTATATCAGACATTTACCATCTTAATCTTGGCATTGAAGTGATGCAGAATAGCCCCAGAGATGAGACAGTGGTTATCTGTACAGACTATAGTAATCTGTCGGTAGACCTATTGGTTCAGACCGTAGAGGTGATGAAGAATTGATGGACAGGTTTGGTATTCAGGATAGAAACACAGAGGGACAGGTGGTGGTAGACTTTGCAAAAAAGGATTGAAATGGCTGTAGAGAATAATGTTTTACAGAAAAGGCAGGAACATAGGATAACTTATAAGAGCGGAGGTAAGAGCACACAGGTAGACTACGTCTTTGTAGACAATGTAATCTGAAGGAGATCAGTGACTACAAAGTAGTGATAGGTGAGCGTGTAGTTAGATAACAGAGGATGGTGGTTTGTAGGATGACTCTGATGACGAGAAGAAGATGAAGAGGACAAAGGCAGAGCAGAGACTGAAGTGGTGTAACTTGAAAAGGGCTGAGTGTTGTATGGTTTTCAGGGAGGAGCTGAGAAAGGCTCTGGTGAAGTTTGCAGACAACACAACTCCGGTGGGTCTCATCACCAAGGACGGCGAGACCCACTGAAGGAAGGAAGTCGGCTTTATACCACATGGTTCAAAGACAACAACCACGTGGTGCAGAGACAACCTGCTGAACATCAGCAAGACCAGGGAGATTGTTTTTGACTTCCGGAGAGGCCACACCAAGCACCCCCCACTGACCATCAATCGTGCTGTCGTGGAGAGAGTGAGCAGCACCAAATTCCTAGGGGTGCACATCAGTAAGGACATTTCCTGGATCACCAACACCGCATCACAGGCAAAGAAGGCATAGCGACACCTCTACTTCCTTCACAAACTCAGACAAGCAAAAGCCCCCACACCCATCATGGACACCTTCTACACCTACACCATCGAGAGCATCCTGACTGTATCACTTTGTTGGGTGGGAGCTGCATGGACAACAGAAAAGCTCTGCAGTGGATTGTGAACATAGCTGGAGGGATCATCGGTGCCCCACTCCCCTCCCTAAAAAACATACAAACCACCCGCCTCACCCGTAAAGCGCCCTCGATTGTGAGCGACACCAGCAACCCCGCACACAGCCTGTTCAGCCTCCTACCTTCAGGGAGAAGACTCTTAGTATAATGTTTACTGTGTAACATAACAGTGTACTTTACTGCTAATTTGCACTCTCTTGTGATTAGTATTTTGTTAATTTCATGTCACCATGGGATTGTGAGAAAAGTCTTCTTGAGAGCTTCAAAGAGTTGGTCAATCAGGAAAATGAAAGAGAGGGATGGGTGGAAGAGGTGACAATTGTGGACCAGGATCAGGGAGAGTGTGAAGATGCCCGAGGAATGGAAAAGTGTGATGGTAACCATTTTTATAGGAAAGAGTAGTGGAAACAAGACTGAGAGCAGAAGTCAGTATTTAGGAGCACCAGTATGGTTTCATGCCGAGAAAGAGTACTACTAATGCCACATTTGCTTTAAGAATGCTAGTAGAGAAATGCAGAGGTCAGAGGGAGCTGCATTGTGCCGTTGTAGACCTAGAAATAGCATACAACAGGGTTCTGAGAGATGAATTATGATCATGTATGAGGAATACTGGAGTGGCAGAGAAGAATATGAGCCTGGTGTGGGAAATGTAAGCTAGATGTGAGACAGTGGTTGGATGTGCTGTAGGTGTGACAGAGAAATTCAAGATGGAGTCCATCAGGGATCAGCTCTGAACCTTCTTCCTTTTTGATAAACAAAATGACAGATGAGTTTAGACAGGAATCTCTATTGACTATGATATTTGCAGAAGACATTGTGATCAGTAGTGAGAGCAGGGAATAGGTGGAGGAAAATCTAGAGAGATGGAGGTATCCGCTGGAAAGGACAAGGGTGAAGGTTAGTCACAGCAAGGCTGGGCCTGTGGAAGTGCTGCTGGAGTCCTGGATGGAGGGCAACCACGGCGAGGAACCTGGAAAGGAAAAAGGATATAGGATGGAAATAGGATCCATGACCATCAATGACCTCTCGGGCAAAAATTTGTGTGGGACCCGTAATGGCTGACAAAGAACCAGCTCGGTGGGTGAGGCGTTGAGGTCATCCTTAGGGGCCGACCGCAGCACAAGCATGACCCACGGCAAATTGTCAACCAAGTTGTCATCTGAGAGTGCAGCCCGCAACGCTGCCTTGAGGGACTGGTGGAAACGCTTGCTTTGGCCATTGGCCTGAGGATGGTTCGCCGTCGTTCGATGCACCATCATCCCCAAACACACTGCCAGTGCCAACCAAAACGCTAACACGAACAGTTGACCCCTGTTTTACGTATTGTCAGACAGTGTGCTGGGCAACTGAAGAAGAAATAAAAGCCCAAAACCCTTCTGCGAGTGACGTGGAGGACAGCGGGACCACCTCCGGCCACCTGGTGGTCCTATCGACTATGGTGAGCGGGTGTGTAAAGGCCTGCGAAGGAGGTAGGGGGCCCAGCAAGTCGACATGGACATAGTCAAAATGCCTCGCTGGGATCGGAAACGGCTAGAGGGCTGCCTTAATGTGCCGGTGAACCTTAGCGTGCCACACAAGCGGCTGCCCACACTGACATCCCTACGAACGCCTGGCCAGACAAATTTTGCACACAAAAGTTTAACCGAAGCTCGGACACTGGGTGCAAGAGCAAGTTTATCGAGTTGAAAACCCATCAACGCTAATCCACCGGGACCACCAGGCGGGGCCGGCTGGTAGAGACGTCATAGAGGAGGGCAGGGCCACCTTCCTGAACCGTTACATCCTCCAACCTGAGGCCAGTGTGCGATGACTTCGGGGCGAGGACATAGTTCAGCATGTCTGTGGTAAACTCCGAAACAGCCGCAAGGTGTTGCTGCTGGTGAGCAGATCAAGGGACATGGCGAAAGTCAACGGCTTGTGGTCCACATATGCTGTGAAAGACCAGCCTTCCAGAAGAAAACTGAAGTACCGCGTCGCCAGGTGCAGGGCCAACAGCTCCCTGTCAAAAACGCTATACTTGCGTTCACTGTCTCGAAATTTGTGGCTAAAGAACGCAAGTGGCTGCCAGGCGCCCGCCACCCGCTGCTCAACCACAGCCCCAACTGCAACGTAAGGCTTATTGGTCGTTAATGCTATGGGAGCTGCGGCCGCAGGGAGGGAGAGAAGGGCCACATTGGCTAAGGCGCACTTAGCCCTGTAGAAGGCGCTCTGGGGTCCAGATGACCACATCCTTTGCATGTCTGGACTGCAAAGCACCGTAAAGCGGCTGGAGGAGATAGGCAGCGTGAGGGAGGAACCGGTTGTACAAAATTCACCATGCCCAAGAACTCCTGCAATGCCCTGACCAATGTTGGGCAAGGAAAATTAGCTACCGCCTGCACCTTAGAAGGCAACGGGACCGCGCCTTGCGGCTAAATGCTGTGTCCCAAGAAATTGATCATTGGCAGACCAAACTGGCACTTAGCCGGGTTGATTATGAGGCCATGCTCGTCAAGACGCCGGAAAACCTTTGTCAGGTGCTCCAGGTGTACCTCAGCTGACAGGCTAACAACCAGAATGTCGTCCAAATGCACGAAAAAGAACAAGATATCCCGCAGCATGGGCACCTGGTGATAACCGCGGACCAGGTCCACCGTAGAATAAATGGTGCCCAAAAGCCGCGTGGAGAAATCTTGGATGTGGGGAATGGGATAACGGTCAGTCGCAGTCATGACATTCAACTTCTTTGAGAATTTACAGGTCTGTGACCACATAAGAGTATGATAGTGTTGTGTTAGTGAATCCAAGATAAATAGATGCTTTGAACCTATCACAACTGATACAGTATACTATGAGTTAATTTCACCCTTCCATTGTTGTCATTGCAATCAAGGTTCAAGAACACCTATCAACTGAGGAAGACCACCATTATAAATCTTCATTTATGATAAATGTATTTCACAATTTTGTCATGATATCTTATCTATCTTATATATAGTTATTATGGAGACAGAGGCCTGTCAACCAGACAACAGAAAGACTGAAACTGCTGTACAGAGTGAGGCTAACAGAGATTTTACGGCATAAATTACAATTTAGTTTTTTTCAGCATTTTAAATTGAGGGAAAAAATAGTATAGAGTATAGTATAGATATACACATTGTCTTCCATATGCTATGCAGTGATAGCTAATTGTATATGCAGAGAAAGTGGTTAGCAAAGAAGAAGTGGGATGCTGAGGGGACTGAAGAGAACAGACAGGAGTACAAGAAGATGCAGTGTAAGGTAAAGATAAAGTATAAAGTGTATATGTGTATATGTATTTATGCAGGTATGGGTATGTGTGTAAAAATGTATGTGACATGGTATATGTGACACATGAAATGTCTGTGTGAAATGTATGGTGACTTATGTGCATATGTGTTTGCACTGTCATATGTGTGTATTTATCTTTCCTGTTTTTTTATTGCTTCTCCTCTAATGTTGCTGCTGCAACACCCGAATTTCCCCTATGGGGATCAATAAAGTATTATCTTAAAGGTAGCAAAGGCAAAACAAAGGGCGCACGATGACTTGTAATCTCGGTTGGACAATAAGGAGGGAGAGAAGGAGTTATACAGGTTGGCTAAACAGAGAGATGGAAACGAAAAGGATGTACAGCAGGTCCGTGTGATTAGGGATGGAGGGGGAAATGTATTGAAAGATGCTGGAAGAGTGATGGGAAGATGGAAAAAGTACTTTGAAAGGCGGATGAATGAGAAAATGAAAGAGGGAAGGGTAGGAGAGGTGACGATTGTAGACCACAAAGTAGCAGAGATTAGTAAAAGTGAAGTGAGGAAGGCACTGAAGAGGATGAAGAGTGGAAAGGCAGTTGGTCCCAGTGATATACCTGTGGAGGTATGGAAGTGTCTAGGAGAGGCAACAGGAGCGTTTCCGGCTAGATTATTCAACAGGATCTTAGAGAGTGAAAAAATGCCTGAGGAATGGAGAAGAAGTATGATGGTGCCCATTTTAAAGAATAAAGGGGATGTGCAGAATCGGGGTAACTATAGATGGATTAAGTTGATGTGCCATACAATGACATTATAGGAAAGAGTAGTGGAATCGAGACAGAGCAGAACTCAGCATTTGTGAGCAGCAGTATGGCTACATGGCTAAAAAGAGTACTACAGATGCAGTATTTGCTTTTAGAATGCTGATAGAGAAGTACTGAGAAGGTCAGAGGGAGCTGCATTGCGCTTTTGTAGACATAGAAAAAGCATATTTAGACATAGACTGGTCCAGGACATATATGCTGGCTGTAAGACAGTGGTGAGGTGTGCTGTAGGTGCAACAGAGAAGTTCAAGGTGGAGGTGGGACTTCATCAGGGATCAACTCTGACCCCTTCTCTGGACAGGCTGACATATGGGGTTAGACAGGACTCTCCATGGACCATAATGTTTACAGATGATATTGTGATCAGTAGTGAGAGCAGGGAACAGGTTGAGGAAAATCTTGAGAGGTGTAGGTGTGCTCTAGAAAGGAGAGGAATAAAGGTTAGTCACAGTATTACAAAATGTGTGTGTGTGAACCCAGTTGGATAGGTGAGGCTACAGTGAGTGGAGATCAAGAAGGTGGAGGATTTCAAGTACTTAGGGTCAACAGTCCAGAGCAACGTAAAGTGTGGGGTAAAAGGGGTAAAGAAACAGGTTCAAGCAGGTTGGAATGGGTGGAGAAAAGTGTCAGGGGTGATAAGATAAGATAAGAGAATACTTTATTGATTCCCATAGGGGAAATTCCTTTGTCGCAGCAGCGCAACAATAACAATATCAATAAATAGTCAAAATATAAATAAGCACTAAGCAATTAAAAGCAATAAACAATTAAAAGACAGAAATTCTAAAAAAAATCCATATATATATATGTATATACACACACATACAGATATATAAGATAAATAAACAGTAAGGGTGAGAGTGGAATAAATAAATAAACAGTAAGGGTCAGAGTAGAATAAATAAGTAAACAGTAAGGGTGAGAGTCGAACCAAAATTGACAACAACAAGGGCAAGGATAAGGATAGACAGGCAACGACAATGGAACAATTGCAACAATAAAATAAACAGGATGCGATGGAGTGATATCAATCGGGGTAAAGTGAACAACAGAGTTAGGGCACGACACGTGTGAGCTCGTGATTAGTGAGGTGGTGGTCGCACAGATGCACCTTCAGAGAGGATGCATTCAAAGAATATCAGCCAGAATGACAGGAAAGGTGTACAAGACAGTAGTGAGACCAGCGATGCTGTATGGTTTGGAGACAGTGGCATTGAAGAAACGACAGGAGGCAGAACTGGAGGTCGCAGAGATGCAGATGTTAAGGTGCTCTTTGGGAGTGACGAGGATGGATAGGGTGAGAAATGAGAAGATTTATGGACGTAGTGAGAGAGCATATGAAGGTAGGTTGTGTGAGAGAGGAGGATACAGAGAATAGGGTTAGATGAAGAAGGTTGATTCGCTGTGGCGACCCCTGAAGGGAAAAGCCGAAAGGAAAAGAAGATGTTTGGGTTTAACTTCACCGTTTTTTTCCCTTGTTAAAAGGTTTACAAGTCCTGCCTGTTTGAGGAGATTTGACAATCGTATTCATTCCTTTCCATTGGTGTTAGTCGCACAAAATATAGAATCTATTTTTATAATTGCCCTTTTAAAGTTATTCAAAGCATAAAGGTAAATTTTTCGTTCTTTATTTTTTAGGAACTTATGGTCAAAGTACAACACGAGATATAATTCCTATTTGACTGTATATACAATGTAGTTATGACTTGTATATTTGAATACTATGCATAATACTGTGTACACTAACAAATATATTTTACTGACGTGCCAATCTATCGACTCATCCATCTATTCATCGTCTACCGCTTCTCCTACTCAGGATTTGGGGATGCTCATCGCACAACTGGGCAATTTTTTCCACTTAACCTGCTGCATATTTTTGGACTATCGGAGAAAAACGGAGAACCTGGAGGCAACCCATGCAGACACAGGGAGAACATGCAAACTTAGGGATGTGTCTACAACTGAAATTGAACCTCTCAATGCGGAAAAAATGATTCACAGGAAAAAATAGGTCTAACCTGTTTTCGCCTTTCCTGATGATCTCAAAAATTACTATTTTATGAGTTTTTGAGGAATGAATGAGTGAAGGGTTTGAGACACAGGACTTCTCTTCTGAGGCAAGTCATTCAACCAATGAGAGGGTAGTTTGCTATGTGATGGCATTTGTTTAGCGCTTGGGAAATAGTGATGGATATTACTGTTTACGCACAAACAAACTAGAGGACAACTGCATTGTATCATTTAAGCTGCCAAATCAGAACAAACCAAACAAGTTGTGTGTGTAGGAGAAGCGACAGATTCATTGTACAAATAGGACTGAATGGAAAGCAGCCCTATACAAATCTGGCTGACATCAATATTCCAGGCCATTATTTTCTATGATAGCGGCCTGATCGTGAATGATATTTTCCATTAACATCATCCAAATATATGAGTTTTCGCTGATACGCCATGTGTCTTGGAGGTTAAGAGGATGTGACTGATGAGTCTGCCTGTAATACAATCTACTCATGTCATCAGCTCATCATTGATTAGTGGGATGAAAAAAATTAAGATGGCAGTCATAATTGTAGTGTACGATTTTAGAATTAAACATGGCAGAAGATAAAGAGCAAATGACTGTCGCAGAGTATTAAACAAATGAGGAGGAAAACTCAGTTACTGCTTTTCACCTTTCAGTGTAATCAAAGGTTGATTACATCTCGATTACACACACACAAAACCACACAGAAATTCTGGTTTACATTTCTGGAACCTTTACTTTTTCAACCTCATGTTTTTTCTCAAAATTCTGTCTTTCTCTCACTCTCACTCTCACTCTCACTCTCTCTCTCTTTCTCTTTATATATATATATATATATATATATATATATATATATATATTCACATCTAGAAGCCCAATTCAGGCTTTAGAGAAGCTATCTATAACAAACAAGAAGCAAGCTACCAGGAGGCTACCATCCTTCCAACCAGACACCACTTACCTACACTAGCCAACGACAGCCTGAAATATATCATCGGGGTTTTCAAGTGGGCAACTTCAATCAACGGTGTTTCGTCAAGTTAGGCCCACAGCACCTCAAGAAGGCTTGACAATGAACTCCAGCATCCTGGAAACAAGCCCCCTGTGCTATATAGCTGATCCAAACAATCTTCCTTTTACAACCTCCCAAGCTACCAACTACAAAAGCACAATGCAGTTCCCTCTGACCTTCTCTGTACTTCTCTATTAGCATTCTCAAAGCGAATACTGCATCTGTAGTACTCTTTCTAGGCATGAAGCCAAACTGCTGCTCACGAATACTGACTTCTGCTCTTAGTCTAGTTTCCACTACTCTTCCCCATAACTTCATTGTATGGCTCATCAGCTTTATCCCTCTACAGTTACTGCAATTCTGCACATCCCCTTTATTCTTAATAATGGGCACCACCACACTTCTTCTCCATTCATCAGGCATCTTCTCTTTCTCTAAGATCCTGTTGAATAATCTAGCCAGAAACTCTACTGCTGCCTCTCCTAGACACTTCCATACCTCCACAGGTATATCATCTGGGCCAACTGCCTTTCCATTCTTCATCCTCTGCAATGCCCTCCTCACTTCACTTGTACTAATCTCTGCTACTTTGTGATCTACAATCATCATCTGTTCTTCCCTTCTGTCTCTTTCATTTTCCTAATTTATCAGTTCTTCAAAGTACTCTTTCCATCTTCCCATCACTCTTCTAGCATCTGTCAATACATTTCCCTCTCTACCCTTAATCACACGGACCTGCTGTACATCCTTTTGGTCTCTAGCTCTCTGTTTTTCACCAACCTATATAAATCCTTCTCTCCCTCCTTATTGTCCAACCGAGCATTCAAGTCATTGTATGCCCTTTGTTTTGCCTTTGCTACCTCTATCTTTACCTCATGCTGCATCTTCTTATACTCCTGTCTGTTCTCTTCAGTCCCCTCAGTGTCCCACTTCTTCTTTGTTAACTGCTTTCTTTGGATACATTCCTGAACTTTCTCATTCCACCACCAGGTCTCCTTATCTACTTTCCTTCCAGACGACACACCAATAATTCTTCTACCTGTCCTCCTGATCACATTAGCTGAAGGTGTCCAGTCATCTGGAAGCTCTCCCTGACCATCAAGAGCCTTTCTCATCTCCTCCCTGAAAGCCATACAACATTCCTCCCCTTTCAGCTCCCACCACTTTGTCCTCTGCTCTACCTTTGTCCTCTTCATCTTCCTTGTCACCAGAGTCATCTTACAACCCACCATCCTATGCTGTCTGGCGACACTCTCACCTACCACTACTTTGCAGTCACTGATCTCTTTCAGATGACCTCGTCAATACAAGATGTAGTCTAACGCTGTGCTCCGACCTCCGCTCTTACAAGTTACCCTATGTTCCTGTCTTTTCTGGAAAAATTTTATTTTGATATAAAATTTATTCACAACAGCCATTTCCATCCTTTTTGCAAAATCTGCCACCATTTGTCCTTCTACGTTCCTATCATGGATACCAAACCTGCCCCATCACTTCTTCATCACCTGCATTGCCTGCACCAACATGTCCATTGAAGTCTGCCCCAATTACCAATCTCTCATTTCTGGGGATATTCTGCATCAATTCATCTAACTCATTCCAGAACTTCTCCTTCTCCTCTTACTCACACCCTACCTGTGGGGCATAGCCACTAATAACATTGAGCATCAAACTTTCAATTTCTAGTTTCAGGTTCATAAGTCTATCTGACATTCTTTTCACCTCTAGAACATTCTTAACAAACTCTTCCTTCAAGATAACTCCTACTCCCTGTCTCTTCCTGTCAGTACCATGATAGTATAACTTAAAACCTTTTCCCAAGCTTCTAGCCTTACTACCTTTCCATCTGGTCTCCTGGACACACTCTGCATCATGTCAACCAACTCTCTACCTTTTCCTGTCATCATCCCAACATTCAAAGTCCCTCCTCTCAGTCCCAGACTCTTGCCTTTCCTCTTCTCTCTCTGCTTCCGTACACGCCTTCCTCCTCTCCCTCTTTGACCCACAGTAGCCCAATTTCCATTGGTACCCTGTAGGTTATCGGCACCAATGGCGGTGGTTGTTAACCCGGGCCTCGACCGATCCGGTATGAAATTTTTAGGTTTGATTTGCATATTTGGTTTTGGCAAAAGTTTTACGTCGGATGCCCTTCCTGACGCAACCCTCTGCATTTATCCAGGCTTGGGACCGGCTCAGGGAGACACTGGCTTGTGCCCCCCCGAGCCTTGCCCCAGGAGACACTAGCCCGTGCCGCCCTGAGGCTGCATTTCAGAAGGTTCATTAGATATTCTAAATAATCCAGACATGTCAATTATAGACTGAATGGTTATAAGTCTCTATAGGTGCCTCTCGGATTGACTGCCGACCAGTTGTTGAACCACGCCTCTCACCTGAAGACAGCTGGGAAAAGCTCTAAAACCCCCATAACCCTAAGTGCAGAATAAGTGGTATACAAAATAAATGAATGAATGAAACAACAACAACAACAGCAACAATGCTTCCACCTCACAGCATGAAAGACCCTGGTTTGATTCTCTCTGGGGGTCTTTCTGTGTGGAGATTTCATGTTGTTCCCATGTCTGCGTGGGTTGCCTTCGGGTTCTCCAAAAACATACACGTTAATAGAAAAATTGCCCAGATGTATGAATTAGAGAGTGAATGCTTGTTTGTCTCTCTATTAGTGGCCCTGCATTTGACTGTCAACCGGTCCAGGGTGTACCCCACATCTCGCCCAATGGCAGCTGGGAAAGGCTCCAGCACAATTCTGCTTCTTTCAGGTGCTATCTTCAGGGGTTGCCAGAGCAAATCCCCTTCCTCCGCCTGACGGTAGTATATGTTTCCTCTTCTCTCACACAAAAAAAAGGGGTGATAAAAATACTGAAGTAAAAAGGAGATGAGAGAAAAAGAGAGAGAGAGAGATTTTGTGTGTCAGGAAATGATACAGGATTGACGCAAAATTAGTTTACGTATCCGTCTAAGAAGCCATCAGGTATGTATCTCCTTTAAATTTGTACAGCAGCTTCCAGATGATTATAAGACATGACATCATTTAAGTGACCTCTGATTTCGTTTAAGGGAAACAAAAGGCAGAAATACATGACTACATGAAAATAAATAGATAAATAAACTCACTGTTATCACACTGTGTGAATGAACAGAGTTGTAAAGCCATTATATATATGCAAATGGTGTTACCTGTTTGGTAACAACCGGAGAGGAGAGTTATCACAGCTGCTCAGCTTGCAAGGCAAACATTGCAGTGTTTGTTTGTCTTTTGGATTAGCTTGATTACATTGGCAGGTTGCAGAAGATCAAAAATGGAGGTGAATGACCGTTTTAGAAAAGTTACCATTTTTATTATTTTTTTTAATTCTGTCCAAAATTAGGCTGCCAATGATTTAATTAACGAAGGTTCGGGCTGACCCTGAAATGAAAAAATAGAGTCTAAAATAATCAAACTCTCAAGCTAATTAGATTGAATACGACGACTCGAACAAAACACTCAGCATTTACTTGAGAAAATATAAATGGAAAATGTGTAATATTGTGGTGTGTCGACAAGGAAATATAACGGCGGAGTTTTGGAGGAGTTCAAACTTTAATGTGTAGACACAATAACAAAATAATTAATCTCTCTCTCGAAGTTTTGGGAATGCCAGTACATACACTCCGTAACTACGCCCCCGAAGCCGTCAGTCCCTGGGTGAGAGGCCACACCCTTTATTATTCGCCACAATATTATTATTTTTGGTATGAAATATTTGATATTATAACAGTATTGCCAAACACCACACACACACACACACACACACACACACACACCAAACAAAAACCAATTCAAGATAACATTACTGCTCTACTTCAGGTTTTGATTTAAAGCATCAAAAACTGTTTGAACAGGAGATAGGAAGAAAACATGCCACTTAGCCATATGGCTCATAAAAAATGGTTTACCGCTGTCTGTTGTCATTGATGAGCACAAAGAGGTGAAGTGGCCTTTCAAGTCAGCAGACATGGTTATACTTTTTGAAAAGTGAAATGTGATACCAATGACTGAACAAGAAAACTGATATTTCCTCTTTTCTGACATTTTCCTATACATTAAAAATCCAGGGATCGTCAGAGAACATCGTCGGTCTTGACACTTTTTTCACTTAAAGCTCAAAAGCTCAAAAGCTCAAAAACTGAAGGCAACATGTTGGACGATGGGGCGCAGCAGAAAACTTTACTGTGGCAGCTGCTTTCATTAGTTTCCTGCTAGTCACATATACATCTGCCCATCGGCAATTCTATATCAAATCCAAACAAACTGCAAGTAAACTATATTTTTCTGACCCAACAAAAAATATTGTGTCAGAACAAAACCTTACGATGTTATTTTTGTCTAACATTTAACTCTTATCAAATTAGTTTTCAGGTAAATATCACTCGGCCCTTTTCAATATCTTTGTTTTTGTTGACTTCCCCCTTCACTTTTAACACTGCATCTCCTTTCCTCCGTCGCACATGTGATCATTTAAAATCAAAGCATCTAAATGGAGTCTATAACAGTTTGAACATATTATTTATTTATCATTCCTTTGCAAATGAATAGAGTTAAGATAAAAGTAAGAAGTCATTCGCTTGCTTTAGCCATTAAGGCTTATTTAATTGTATTTTAAGGAAGTGTAATTAACCTGGATGAATCATCTTGTCTTAAATTGGGATATAATTTATTCTTTAGGCGTTAGTTAGAATGTGTTGTTGCAATGAATTAAACAGCAGAAGCCAATCTTCCTCTCAGCCCTTCCTCCCCTAAGAGGTGCTGAGGCTGTATACTGCCATGCGGCAGTAAAAACCCATGAATGCCTTTTTGAAGTGGAAAGTGGGATGATGCCATCCATTTTGTTGGACTTTAGAGCCTCCATCCTACCAGTGTTGATGAGAGAGAAAAGACTCAGAAATCATTCCAGAGACTGATACTTGCGTAGGTAATTTCACCAAGGAGGTTCTTTCTTGGACATACAAAAGAGAAATGCTGTACAGTGATTAAATCCACAGGGCTGCTGAGAGATCATTTATTTCTGGACCAGAATGGAACCTGTCACTGTTACTAATGGGCTCTTGACTGAATGCATTGGAGGTGGGGATTCAGGCCTCTGAGACTCATTTCAGTTTAAATATGCAGTTTGTATTCCTCTTTGAAAATTAACTATCAGTACTGTCATGCACACTATGTGCCAATAGTAAACAATCCCTGTCTGGCTTACTACACTTAAGTTGTGCCATGTCCAAATAACAAGTGTTACATTATGATACGATAGGATGCAGGGGCTTCCCGGCTATGTCGGCATGGCATTTTACTTTCTGTTCTAGGCCTGGACGAGTGAAGCAAGAAGCAAGCTGCTTGTAGGATGGGGGATGAGGCAGAACATGCCTCGTGTTGGATATGAAGTAGGAGGAAAGCTGTAGGCCAGGGGCAGATGGGCAGTGAGCTGGCCACTCACTGGTGACCCACCAACTGGAGGGTGTTGTGGTTGAGGGCAGAAACACCCAGTGAAGGTTGTTCACCACCTGATCACATCAGCTCTTGGCCAAAGGCTACAGCTGCCTGCTAAGGTAGCTTAGGAAGGCACCCACAGGTGTGTGCAACAAGTTCTTTCTGGTTTACCAGTGGAATCAAGGGAAGACTAGATGACGACCGAGAAAGGTCAGTGATGCTGGAGAGACAGCTGACAGGAAAGACTGGCATGGGTACACAGGGTGAGCAATCCTGTGAGCAGCACTCGCAAGAGGGCACCAACCCAAGCTACAAAGGAACCAAATGAGCAATACCTTCACAGTCTCCCGAGAGGGGGGGCAGAAGAGAGACTCAAAGGTACGGACACATCGGTCACAGCCAGGACGAGAAACAGGACAAAGAGAAAGCTAAAGCAATCAACATTGACTGGAGAGGAGTTCACTGTTAGGAGCTACTGCACTGCAGTGCAAAAGCACTGGAGGGCTTAAGCAGCACCAGAGCAGGTCCAGTTGTGGAATATCAGTGACTCAGAAGCGCACAGACCCAGACTCTGGTCAGACGATAGAGAACTTCAGCCAGGAAGCAAATGGTCAAAGATGGCATACAACATTGCATGGATGCAGCTTGAAAAAATATCTTGACAACATCCTGGAAGCAACTTCATCAGGCCCAGTACATAAGAAGGTAGATGCAACCACAACCATAGTGTACAACCTTGCTAAGGAATAGTTTGACATTAGAGAGGAGAGGAAAGGCCAGCACCAACCACTGCAGCAACCAAACAGGATGGAGAGAGAGCATTGTCACCTGAGAAGTGAGATAAAGATGCTTAACAAACTGTTTAAGACCAGCTCACCGACTGAGAAAGAAGGTATCGGAGACATAAAAAGTAAGCTGTGGGAACAGCTCTGTAAGATCAGGAGTGCAGACCGCCTTTGGAAGCAGCGGTGGAAGAAAGAGAAGAGGCGAGTGTAGTTTGTAAAAGACCCATATGGCTTCACAAAGACACTCCTTGGCCAACAAAAATCTGGCATGCCCTCCAGCTCAAAGTTGGAGGTAGATGAGTTCCTTGTGGAAGCTCACAGCAACCCCAACAGAAGTCAAGGACTAGGAGCCAACCGCAACATCTCTAGGCCTGGAAAGCCAGCAACTGAATTGAATGCAAAGAAACCCACATGGCAGGAAGTTCAGGACATCGTCCACAAAACCAAATCATCCGCTGCCCCCACCCCAAGTTGAATACCAAATAAGGTATACAAGAAATGCCCCAAACTTCTTAAGAGGCTGTGGAAGATTAAAAGGAAGATCTGGGCTAAGGGTACGATTCAACCAAGCTGTAATTTGGCATAGGGATGTTTTGTTCCAAAAGAGGTCCTCCACAATCTCCCAGTTCAGGACAACCTCTCTCCTTAGCGTAGAGTTTAAGATCTTCTTTTACATTCTGGCAAGAAGGATTACTGCTTGCATGATGCAAAACCGCTATATCAATAAATCAATCCAGAGAGGTGGTATCCCAGGCTTTTCAGGTTGTCTGGAACACACCTCGATGATCAGTCTATTGATCCAGGAAGCAAAGCAGAAGAGCTAACAGTTGTCTGTCTAGACCTCACAAATGCTTGTGGGTCAATCCCACATGACCTCATCCAAGAAGGACTAACTCACTATTACATCCCAGCAGCGATTCGAGACATGATCACCGGCTACCGGATTTAAACTCAGATTTACATCAGCACTTTTCACCACCAGCTGGCTGGACCTCCAAAAGGGGATCCCAACAGGGTGTACCATCTCCCCCATCTTCTTCATAATGGGAATTAATCTACTGATATCCGCAGCAGAGGGCATAGACCGGGGCCCTCTATTGGAATAAAGCATTGTCCAGACAGTGCTGCGAGCATTCATGAACGACATCAAAGTAACAACTATGACTCACATCCTAGCAAGATGGGTGTTGGAAACGTTGGGCAGTGTTGCCTTTTGGGCAGGGATGTGGTTCAAAGCCGGAAGGTCCAGGCACTTGGTCATCAAGAACGGCAGAGTTACCAACAAGTTCAGCCTCCTAGTCAAGGGTGATGTAATTCCATCCATCAAGAGCAACCCAATAAAGTGCCTGGGAAAATGGTTCAATGCATCGCTGACAGATTGCGACAAGGTTACTGAAGCTGTGAAGCAGACTGAGGAATAGCTAAAGAAGATCGACAAATCTTTATTCCCGTGCAAGTTCAAGACCTGGCTGTACCAACACGGCTTCTTGCCTGGGCTCCTTTGGCTATTCACTGTCTATGAATTTCCCATGACCACCATTGAGGTCATTGAGAGGAAGACCAACAAACACTTACGGAGGTGGCTGGGCATCCTGCAAAGTTTCTCTTCAGTGGGCCTTTACATCCGGTTCGGCCAACTACAACTCCCCTATATATATATATAAATATATATATATATATATATATATATATATAGTTTCAGGTACTCAATTTTCAAATTTACACACCATTTGTTCTTCTTGAAATCACTGAATTGAGCTTTGACAGCAGCAATTTATTACTTGTAACAGTCTGACACTGGAGCCTGTGTATTAGGCTGTCAGTAACCAAGTGTAGAAATTGGGTGCGACATGAGTAGCTTGTGAAATCAAGCTTTATATCACCATGAATGTCTTTTAGTACCATATTCAAATTTTAGGAATGCCAAAAACTAATACCCTTGAATATTTTCATGACATACTCTTGGCAAGATAAGGTACAAATAGTGTCAAAATATGGCTTGAACCCAATGCTGATGTTCCTGGAGAAATTCTAGCATGTCAGAACCAATCTACTGCCAGCTGCAACTGATCCATGGATTAATACCAAGGGTTTATTCCAGCGAACAACTTTAACAACCTTTGAAGCTAATTATGACTCATCACAAGACCGAAATTATTCCTGGTTCCCATGCAGCAGATATACACCACCAAGCAATAAGCTTCTGAATTCTCATACAATCATCAATCATCATATCTGATAGAAATCATTTTATCTAAGTACAGAAATAAGTTACCACATTATCTGACATGTACTAATTTAACAATACTCTCAAACATCCTGTTTGCCAACAACTTAAAATTTATATAATTTATATTTGTGTGTGTGTGTGTGTGTGTGTGTGTGTGTGTGTGTGTGTGTGTGTGTGTGTGTGTGTGTGAGTGTGTGTGTGTGAGTGTGTGTGTGTGAGTGTGAGTGTGGGTGTGTGTGTGATTGTGAATGAGAGAGAGTTTGTGGTCAAAATACTTTTGGATGACTCGTTTCCTCTAGGCGTGTATTATATCTTTGCTGAGGTAAGGGAAGGTTTTTGATTTAGAGTTTCACAAAAACATGCAGTCCGCTCAGATTGGGATCAATTTTGAACTACACATCAACCGGAATTTCACTTTTCGTTTTTAAATCCACCTTGGCAAAGACCACACATTTGATGTTTCGTTGACACAAACCAGGTCACAGAATGAAGTTCTGACCACTGAAGCTCAAAATTAAAGCACAATGTGGAACAGTTCGGGAGAAGCTTATTTCATGGGCTAGCAGTAGTCAGGCCCTTCTGACTGGAGGAGATCCTACTATGTGTGCATGCGCATGCATGTGTGTATGTGAGGGCGGAGGCAAGGTGTTACAACACTTTTCCATCCGTCACACTATGCTCAGTTGCCATGGAAAACTATATTTCATTCAAAAACAGCTAGAGGATTCAATTGTTATCAAGTCCACACCTGTCCAAAAAAATCTCTTAAGTGTAAACTTACTGTGGCCTTGCAACAGATATCATCTCAGTAAACTGGTTCCATTGCTCTTCTCTTGTATTGTATATCATTATTATTTTTCATGATGTTCCTTGGTTCCTAAACTTTTATCAGAGTAGCAAAGCAAACCAACGCTTGACTGTGTAATGTTACGCAACCCACATGATTAAGTCCCCTTACAATATCAGCCAATGAAAAAATCAAATAATCCATTAGAAAGCTAACTTTGCTAGATGTCCAATCCATGTTTTTGTCAAAATGCTTCATTCTTTCAGGTCTTACCTAATTTCTGACCTTGCACTGTGCATGCAGCCCTTATTCAACACCTTTCACTTTCACTTTATGGTTTAATAAACAGTTTATGATGATTTCTGTTCACCGCTTGGTTCTACAAGAAATACTCAAGGGAACATCAAGTGACAACTTGCTAAGGTCTTAACTGTCATTGATAAATGATGCAGATGCAAATAATTCATATGCAAAATTACCCCTTGGTCCTATTGTCTTTTCAACTTTCAAAAAAGAGAACTTTTTCACGTTATTATTCAGGCTAATGTGTGTTACTGTTTTAATACTAAATGGTGGGCGTTATTTTTTTCACTTATTGATGGAACCTGGTAAATTCATACAAGCTATAGATAAACTTTGTCAAACTACATTCTTCATGAAATGCAAAGACTGTACATAAAGAAGGGGGTCTGAGGGAGTATAGAAGACAGAAGACACTCCAATAAAATCAAAACAAAACAAAAAATCCAGTCATAGCTGTCACACCTGGCAGCTTCCTATTGTCATTTTTGAGTTTTTTTTTTTTTTGCCTTGCTTCTGAGCAAACATCCAGCAGCCAAACTGTGATATTAATTCATTATCTTTATCCCCAAAGCAGCTCAATTGTCATTTTGAGGATTTGCTATAGCACACATAGCTATAGCACGAGGCTAGCAGGTTGATAAGATCATGTCTTGGAGGGACATTTGTCATACATCATTCACTTGTGTCACACAATTACTCATATGGTCTGTCGAACTGACATAACGCACACAAATCATGATCCTCACCAACTCCTCGATGACAGCATGAAAATTTAACTTGAATTTTTCATATTCCAAATGAGCTTTAATTATTGACAGTGAGAAATCTTTTTTTCATGGGGGCTAAAAGCTGTCATTTTTCTTCTAACGCTTCTTCTAACGGTTTTCTCATCTCTGTTATGCACTTATCTCTCCCCACCACAGTGGCACAGAATTTAAACGACTTATCTCCAGCTTCATTAATTCTCTTATCTTTATCAAGACACATATCAAACAGAATTTGTCTTGAACATCTTCCCTGTTCTGAGTCTTTTCATGGTTTATATATTTCAGCAAGGAATGGGAGAACTGTGTGTTAGATGTAGACTAGTATGGTGCAAAATTAAATCTTTAATTTGCTTGTAATGCCCAACGTATCCTGCTTTCAAGTCTTTTCAGCTTTGTGCCCCTACTTATTTGCAGTGGCAATGGACAGGCTGACAGATGAGGTTAGACAGGAATCTTCATGGACCATGATGTTTGCAAATGATATTATGATCTGTAGTGAGAGCAGGGAACAGGTTGAGGAAAATCTTGAGAGGTGCAGGTATGCTCTGGAAAGGGGAGGAATGAAGGTTAGTCGCAGCAAGACAGAATATATGTGTGTGAATGAGAGGAACCCGGGTGGTACAATGAGGCTACAGTGACTGGGAGAACAATGGAGTACAGGGAACAATGGAGAGAGTGGAAAAGAGGTAAAGAAATGGGTTCAAGCAGGTTGGAATGATTGGAGAAAAGTTTCAGGGGTACTATGTGATAGAAGAATATCAGCCAGAATGAAAAGAAAGGTGTAAAAAACAGCGGTGAGACCAGCGATGCTGTATAGTTTGGAGAGTAGGGCATTGAAGAAAAGACAGGAGGCAGAGCTGGAGGTCGCAGAAATTAAGACGTTGAGGTTCTCTTTGGGAGTAACGAAGATGGATAGGATCAGGAATGAGTCCATCAGAATGACAGCACATGTTAGATGTTTTGGAGAGAAGTTCAGAGAAGCCAGACTGAGATGATTCGGTAATGTATAGCGGAGGGATAGAGAATATTTTCGTAGACGGCAACTAAAATTGGAGATGCCAGGCAGAAGGTCTAGAGGAAGCCCGAAGAGAAGATTTATATGGATGTAGCGAGAGAGGATATGAAGGTAGTTGGCGTGAGAGATGAGGATGCAGAGAATAGGGTTAGATAGAGAGGGTTGATTTGCTGGGGCGACCCCTAGCAGGAAAAGCCAAAAGGAAAAGAAGAAGAGTTTGAGTTTAAAAATTCCCTTTCATCAAACGTTGGGATTTTACAAGGATACAATTCAGCGAGAACACGTAAAGATACTCAGTATCTATACTCAGGCTTAGTGGCAGGGGATCAACTCAAAATGAAAACATCAACTCGTCATGTTTACAGACCAAAAAGGCCTCCTATCGCCCAAGTAGAAATGAATTCCCCCAAGTTGCCTGTTAACGAAAAGAAATCAAATTCCACCCTTAGGTGAGTCTTAATCAGTGCTATTATGACTCTCGTCCCCTTCATGGTGGGCCTCCCTTTCCGGGTCAGCCAAATGGGCAATTTAGCTAAGCCTGACAAAAAGTTCAGCATAACACATATCTTCTTATTGGTCTTCGAATAATGTGGACAAAAAATCAATAAGAACAAAGTAAAGGTAACCCACAAACCTAAAAATAGACCCTGCAACAAACTGAAAAAAGGCAGCAACCTGGGGCATTGGACAAACAAATGAGGCAATGTTTTAGGCTGTGAACAAAGCAAACAGCCCCCCCTCTCATCCCAGGCTCAAAATGTGCCCTGTATGTGTTGGTGGCTATGGGGCCGTGCTCAACCCTCCACTGGAGGTCACCTGCCTGCTTTTCCAATGGTGGCTTGTACAAGGCTCGCCAATTCTTCTTTGGAGAGATGTTCGGTCCAAAGAAATCGTGCCACTTCGATTCTGTGAAAAACTAGTTTGGTGATTCAACTATTCTTGGTTGTGAAGGTTAATTTCCCTATTTCTCTTTCACTCATTAATTCTCATTTTGGACAAGTTGTTTTCACTCTCCACTTTAGCAGGGTTTTCAGAGTCAGACTCTCTGTTGGTGCTGCTTCCTGTGATAAAATGTGGAGAGGAGCCAACATTCCTCACTGCCAGCAGGATGGCAGATTAATCAAATGACAAATGCAGTGCCAAACATCTGCAAAAACACTGCCAGGTTAGCACTAACAAGTACTCGTGGAAACATTGGCTTAGCTCAAAATACTGCATACACAACACTGTGTGTGACACCATTCTATTTAAGTGGTTTCAGAAGATACCTTGTCTTACTGAATATATACCAACAAATTAAATGAAAAATACCTACGTAATAATACAGCCAATTTCTCTGACAACCCAAAAGAGATTCCAAAACTGAATGCTGAGACCTTCAAGGATGTTCAAGACAGAAAATGATTTGTAGGATTTGAAGATTTTTTAGAGAGCAGATTAGATTACATTAGAACAAATTATTTTCTCCCAATGAATTTGGGCCACACAGCAAATTTTGGCACTGGGGGGTGTATTTGAAGTCGGTGGTTATCTGTGGTTGCTGATCTGGTATCATTAAAATTGTATAAAAATGGCATTTAAGGCAGTGAAAATCACATAAATGTCATGTTCAACTCATCCAAAATATCAGAAACTCTTGCTAAGAATTAGGATATTGCAGATATGGATGGACAGGCACTTTGCAGCTGAGATGGGGCACAGCAGCAACAGTTTTACGAGATTGTAATTTGTTACACCATCATGTGGGTTTTGTAAAAGGAAGTAAAATGCCCCCCCCAAGCATTGGTTGAATTAGCCACATACCTGGGCCTTCCAGTGCAGGTCCAAAGAACAAGTCCAATTTCTGTTTTGAGTTACCTAGTTGGAAAATGTTGGTTTAATTCTAAATATTGAAATGCATCCACTTACATTGTCTATGAAAAATCACATTTGCAAAACATGTTAATTGCAAGCTTTTAAAACTTTGCAAGTATAAATGCATGCCATTGTGAACCTTGATATTGTATTTATCAGTCACTAAAACAAACAAGATAAAAGGCTGATGCATTTTGACATCGGTACAGAAAACCATTACTTGCAGTGAATTCAGATGTTTCTCAGCATTTCGTAATCCTAATGAGACAGAGAGTCAACTTCCAAGTCCATGATTTGTGCGAGAGAAGCTTTCCACAAACAAAGTGATAGGATAAATGGAAAGTTTATCAATATGTTATACTTGATTGCACTGGTAATAATGAAGGTAAGACTTCTCTTCCACAGTAATACTCAGAGGCTAATAATTATTTGCAGATCTAAATAATATCCTAAATTCTTCTTTGATGTTTAGAGTGCTGAATATTATTGTTTTATTACTCGGGGGGCAACTTGAGTGGTGAACTAAATGTAATAATCAGTTTCTTTATTATTTATTGCAAAACCTTTTGATGTTACACACATGTTGATTGAAATCTGCCTACTAATAGCAAGTCTTAGCTTTAGACTAATTTGTTTACTCTGTAAAAGGAATCATAGGTGATTTATGGGCACGCTGTAATTCACACCCATCTTAACACCCATTAAGAGAGATGACATAGTACCATCATCATTCTCACCTCAGAATTCCCCTGAGAAGTGGAACAGACAAGGAAGAGATAACTCATTTTTAATACAGTGACACATCAGCAAAGCACAAATAAATAGGTTTCCTTAGATAAACAATTAAAAGTAAACACTCCTGGGATTTTGCTTTGTTCAGTTTCAAAATACATTCAAGTCATGAGGGAGTTGTGCCATTCAACACACACACACACACACACACACACACACACACACACACACACACACACACACACACACACACACACACACACACACACACACACACACACACACACACAAAAACAAACACACACACTAAAACAAAAACACCCACACACAC